>BMAO01028252.1:0-99335 GCA_019973975.1 Trichonephila clavata | reverse complement strand
CTTTAAGATGGAGGCTAAGTGGTCAATAGGACGATTGTAAAAAAAAGATAAGGTGAATTTTAGGAGGAAAAAAAGAAGTGGTTTCTTTTGTATCAATTGCTGTCACTCAGTCACTGGATTTCGATTCCTTTTTTTCTTTTTTCTTTTTCAAAGCTTGCTGAGACAATCAATTCTTGCCGTAAGCGGGCAGTTTGTTGGATGCTCTTTAGGTCGCTGAACTTGATCCTTAGATTTGAAGCAGGGAAATTCTAAACAAGTAATCATTTATTTGTTTGCATAAGTATTTATTTAATACGGGTTAAGAATTTCGATATTCATGATTATTGGAATAAAAAATTTTTATGATTCATTACAATTTCTTGATAAAGGTATTATAACGTGATTATACATTAGGGAGGGGGGAATCTAAAAAAAATTTTTCTTAAGAATTTCAATACCTACATAAGGGACAAAGTTGTTCTTTGATTCACATATGAAGGGAAAAATAAAATTAAAAAATTAACTTTTATGTCAACTGCTGCCATAAGGGAAATGAAGCTTAGGTATTCTTGTTAACACTGTCATCGCGGCAACGGCGCGCCTTTGTTCCACCCTCTGCGCTAAGAGACTGCGCGGCTCTCCGCAGCGCTAAAATTGAAACAAAACACAAATTCCTTTAAAACTTGTTTAAAAAATAATAATAATCAATTGCAATCAGTAACAATTCTCACTATAATGATTTATTTGTGGATCCTGGAAGACGTGGTATCTCATCCCTCACGATGAAAGAAAGTGTTAACGTATCCAACGACCCTAAAATTGTAAATTTTACCAAAAATTGACCCTTTTTTATGATTTTATTTTATAGACCATCTTATTAACTTTATGAAAATACCCAGTTTATTATTTTCCGTTCTCTAGAATAAAAACTACAAGCATTTTAGTAAAAGAAGATGCCATTACTCTAAGCAAGATGTCATACTTTAAAACGCGTTTTACTCGAGATGGGTCTTTTTTTGAAAATACTCAAACGGGGACAGCGATTACTCAAAAAGTTCTGAAAATAATTAACTGAAATTTTTTGTGTAGTAGAAGTGTTTTAAACTTCAGATTTATCAATCATTGTTTTATACAAAATTTACAGTCCCTTCTGTGAATATAATCACTGTTATTTTAAGCAATTTCATATAATAGCTAAGTTAAAAAATCTGGTTTTTGTAAAAACTAAAATATCTCTTATCTGAAGGTCATTTAAAAAATGAATAACATAGAAACACATCAGAATTGAAAAATTTAAAATGTGTTCATAAACCTTTGGTACAGAATGGGCCACATTTATGTAATTTTTTTTTTTTTTTTTTGTCAATTTTTACCCATTTTTTCCTATTCTAGTAATAATAATTTCTTTTTCTCTTCTTAATTTTAGCATATTTTTCTTAAAATGTACTAGGCAAATCTAAAAACGACAACAAAAATCCCAATATCTCCATCTTTTAAAAAAAAAGTTGTCGCAAGTAATCCGTTACCTCAAAGAAACACAGTTATTTTATTACTTTGTAACATTTATTGGGATACATTTAACAGCTTCTTTAGAACTAATTTTTTTTAAAAAACACAATGTACTATCGAAATGATAGTGTGCGATAAAGCGGAAAAGGGAAAGCGTTTAGTTAGATAGGATTGATTCAATGGTGCAGGAAGAGACAGCTGGGGGTGTGAAATGTTGCAATGTTGCTCTTCACCCCTCTGAACTTATTTATCAATAATAATCGTTTTGGGTTATTTACATTGCAGAAAAACAATTTTATTTTGAGTCTAACATTATCTAACAAAAAGTAAGTCTTTTTTTTCGAAAACTCAACCCCCTTTGTTGCAAGATTAAATTTTGAAAATATTTTCTTAAACATTTTTTTCTTCTAATTTCCATACCATAGAACATTTTCCCCCCGCATAGGTAGGTTCCAATTAATTTCTTTTTTTCGCAGTGTAATCGCCTTCCACTCTAATGCTCATGCATCACAGTCTCATAGCCATCTGCTTAATGTATCAATTGCAATGGCCCACATAAGTGGACGGTCCCCGGGTCCAGAGGTGGCCGCCGTAGCCTAGTGGTTAAGGTAACGGGCTCGTGGCTGGCGTGTCATGAGTTCGAGCCCAGTGACCTGCCGTGTAGGGGAGCGATGCACGTTAAATCTGTCGAGAGCTTAAACGTCCTCCCGTTGGTGTGGTATGGTTGTCGTAGTCTATCACTACCTCTAAGATTATTAACTCCCCTTCTTGTATTATCTAAATCTGAATGTGTTGAATTCATAATTAATTACTACTTATTTAATAAATCAATCTTATTTATTGACCTTTCTTAATTGAGAGATTACACAAATACTATTTAAATTTTAAGAACAATAAAACACAGTGGAGTATGAGAAGAATTCAATTATGAACGACGGAATCTTAACTGAATCTACGGCAGTCGACGCGTACAATTAAGCTACACACTTATATTTAATTTGGGAAATTAAACTAACCTGATACCTTTTGTTATGGCAGGTTCTTCTAATTACTTCTTCTATATCTGGATTGCTTTAATGAGCGGCTTCAATCTCAGCTATCTCTCAGTTCTATCCCGAACTGATTTTATGTATACTTTTCAATAGACTTTATTCCCGACGACTATATTTCCACTAGAAAAACTACTCTCTCAATTCATTCTCTCTTCATTTCATTTCCCCCTTTTATATCCTTTTCGAACTCTCTAAACCCGAACTTATATAAAATATCTCATTTGCATAAGTCACACTTTTGGCTCTCGGTGGAGATTGGTTGAAATAAATAAAATATTTAAAGAATGCGAGAGAAGGTTAGTGAAACGCGTAAGCACCCGTCACATGGTTGTTAGGAGAGGGGGTACCAGCTCAGGTGTTGTCCTCGTCACTTGACCATGGTTTCAAATTACGCGGTCCGTCCCCAAAAGCCCTCGTGTAGCTAAACAGTGCGACGTTAATATTCACTCACTCACCCCAGGTCTGGACACCCCCCTCCATAACCCTTGATTTTTTTCCGATTGATTGTAATCCTATGTATATGGTACGTAAAGTTAAATAGAGTATGTGTTATAAAAATTAACTTTATTAATTACTAATTATATACTCAATAATTAATTTTTAATTGTTTTTTGTTCCCGAAAATCAATAGAATCAAAAGAATATGTTGAGCGGCGTATTGGAACAGGATACGAAAATGGTGGACTTTCAATCCTGACCTGTGAAAAATTTCTGTACAGACTCGGAGACCCTCCCCCTTGTGTTTGCCACTGATTATGCTCATGTATTAACTCCATAATATTGGCGAACTTTGGCGACCAGATGTTCGCTGTTGTTCTAAGGATGGTATCAAATAAACCTCATTAACTTGTAAAATCTTTGACTATTAATCGCTGGCACGCCGCCAATCTTTTGGCAACAAATCGCGGTGTGGGGTTTAACTCTCAAGTACGTTTGAACTCTCATTATTTTACGTAAATGTGTTTTGATCGTATTACGTTCACCGGTCCAAAAAAACTCTTGCATAAAAAAAATTCCAGGAACACAATTCTCTGCGTTTCGTTTCCACGATTCACTTAAAATAGGCTCTCAGATGCAAACCGAGATGTGTCGTACTGTCACTATTGATCGGAACTATGAAGTCATCTAGTATTAACAGAGCTCTCATTGTAATCATAAACAGAATGTTTTAGTAATAAGTATACGTCCTGAAGCGATTTCACAACCCTCCTACGAAATGAATCCACCGTATCAAATAATGGTTACAATAAATTTTAGTTTGTGCAGAGAAGACCATTAAAGGATCAAATTAAACAATTTGAATAATGGATAGAGTGTGCACTGAATGCCATTAAACTTGAAAAGGATCGTTAATTTTAATGTCAGTCTGATGGAATATAATTCATACTGTCGTAGTCTATGTGTATTATAGTTATACTATACCATTAGTCTATATATGTACTATAATTATACCATATATAATTCTGTACTTAGTTTAATGGTTGCAGGTAAACTTACAGTATCATATATCTTTGTTCAAATTTTTACAATGTTGCTCTCTCTCGCTCTGGTTGCCGAGTGGTTGCCGAGTCGTCATGTTATCGGCGTTTCGAGTCTAGGTTCGAGTCGACCGAAAATCCGCCGCGCAGAGAGGTTGCAGTACATTAAATATGTCGCGGCTCAAAGTCATCTCGTTGTGTTTTGTGAAAGTATGGAGAATGGGGTTCCACCTTGGGCGTCATCATCGTCACTTGGCCGAGGGTCAAAATTATGAGGTCCGTCACCAATTCTTCTAGTGTACCTTCAGAAAGCGATATGAACACTCTTTCTCTGGACAGGGACGTCTTAAAGCATAGACCAATTGGGCCCACAGCCTCGATGGGGGTATCATTTTGTTTTCAACTCAGTCTTTATTAGATCATAATCCGGATAATTTTAAAGGTCAAATATTATTCACGTACATATTCTCCGAAAATCAGGGAGTTTCAAACTGCATGTCAAACCTGTTTTTCTTTCCCGAATTGCTGGAAAAAAGTGGCCTAAATGGGTGGTCAAGAATTCTGACCCCTGTTCCCACGACCATCCCTTAGAGTCCGAGGGCTGATACATCCTCAGACCTGAGTGGATTTCCGTTTCCCACGCATCTCGGACGACAGCGTGTCTGGAGAGGGGAGCTTCACATTATGCGCCGGAAAAGAACCCACGCTTTGAGGAGCCGACGGATAAGGGATAAAAGGAAGAGCCGAAAAAGGGATCAGGAGAAACCTAGGCTTTAAAAAGCACGGCGCGAGAATTTGCGGGGAGAACCGTGAGAGGCCTCAGACTAGCGAAAGGTGTTAGAGAGCGAGAAACGAACTTAATCTGCACCCACAATTGAATTCGGAAAGCGAAAGCCAAAAGAACTGTGGCCCCTATTCCAGATAAAAAGGTGTCGGTAAAACTACACATGAAAATGAGTATGCTTTAGATGAACTGGACTTTACAGAGAAAGAGTCTTTTAAACTGTGCTCCTGATTGCGGAACAATTGTAAAAGCATTCAAGTATATCTCACTTTAATAAATGTGTTTTGATAAGCTGATTCAAGTCAGTACATGATAAAAGTAGCAAGACTCTTATATTGTCCATGCCTAGCTCTAGGCTTAATACCATAAACAAACATTCAACTCATTTAGTTGAAATGCGGCCATCGGTCGAGCCGGTTTGTGAGATTCTGAGTCGTGCACATTTATTTGTTTCAAATTACCGTTTGTACGAGTACTTGACAAGGCATGCTATATGCAATCTACTTTTAAAGATTACAGGTAGGCCTCCTTTTACATTGGGGCCCAGGGCCTCCAAAAATCTTAAGGTTTCTTTGGGTCCAGGGTTTGAAAAAGTCTTAAGACGTCCCTGTCTCCAGACAGGGAAGATAATAACATATTTCATCTAAATAGTAATAATAATTTAATTAATAAACATCCATCCTTATTTATAAGTAGTATATTTTAAATCAAAAACCTGAAGTTATGTAAATAACATAATAAAATTAAAATAAATGAATCTTTCATTTCTATGTGTAAAATGTTGTAATTAATAAAACAATGTATTATACGGAAATAAGTCTGGCGAATGTGATACAAATATAATGCAAAAAACAAGAGATATTTTTATAGTATACAAGTTCATCTTTTTGCAAAAAGAAGAGAAATATGTAAGTTACGCCACATTCGTTTTTTGAATTAATGTTAATTGTTATGAATGTTTGTTTAAGGGTTTTTTGTATCTATTTTTTGGTGTTTTTTTATTCCTGAGATTTCCCAAGCTTTTTCAATATTTAATGCAATAGAGTTGTTCAAGCTTTTCTGTCCATTTTTTGTCGAAAACAAGAATCCTTTGACACTCATTTGCATTTCTTCACTCTTCGGCAGTCTGTCTTCGACTGAGAGCTTCTGAAGGAAGGGGGAAAAAATATCGCATGCGCGCATTAGGACAACACCTAGGAAGTGTTGATTAGGATCGCCGACACACGCACACAAAACTTCGCCTTCGAAACATTACAGTCAAATAAAAATCTATTCAACACATGCAAAATGGAGAAAACTTACTTCTTTTTAAAAAATATTTTAAAATATTTATTATTATTATTATTTTATCAAATTTTACAATAAAAGGAGAAACTTTTTTTCAAATTTCAATATACATATTGTCAACCGAAGGAAAAAAAAAAAACTTTGCAAAGTTTCATTTAACCCCTTTTCACATTTCCGTTTTTTCTCCCTCCTAACACACAATTGTTTATTTACATACCTTTTTTCCCGTACTCTACTGTTTGTTTACTTCGAGGCTTATCTCACCTATCTTCTCTTGCCCTCTCAATAATTGTTAGCTTTGAATAAAAAAATAGTAAAAATCCGACAAGCAATATCAAAGATGAAGATCGAGACATGAAGGAAAAAAATTGTTTTTAACAGTACTATCGCTTCTAGGAATGTAACAAAACATAATGTATATGCGTATTTAAAATAATTCTCAAAACTCTGAATTCACGCGATCTTTTCTTCACCGTAAACATTCTTCTGCGTAAAAGAGATTTTCATAACTGTGTTCATAACTTCGTCTAAATTTGCTTAAAATTTATTTACGTAAATGCACGGCCAGGTGAAACTACAAAAGCACTCCATACATAGCCGAACGGAATTTCGCAATCATCTCTGCTCCAAGATAGCAATTTAATGGTAGCTGTTTGTTCAGGCAGAGCTTAATAAACGAATATTATGTCGATGGAATGCGCAAGGTGTTTTTGTCCCTGCTGCAAGATTTGACACTTATTCTGAGAAAAAATTAATTAATTGAATGGATTTTTAAAAAAATTCTATAAATTTATTAAATTGACTTATATTTTAGGTATGAAAATGCATCATTCGCGCATAAAGTCCTAGTTCAGGAATAGCGAACCTTTATATGGATCACAACCTGCCATTTTTTCTAAAGAAGGGTTTAATGAGGTATAGACATGGCGTCAAATAATTTTGATTTGTGATTATTGGAAAAATAAAAAACTAAATACTAACAACACAAAACTCTACTTACTACGGAAAAATACCTTTTTGCACTGTATAGTTATAAAAATGTTTTACTTATATACGTGTAATTCAAATTAAAGTAACATTAGTGTGATTTCTATTGTTGCAGATTGGAGGACAAATAACTTACATTAGGGTTGTAAGATGTTACTTTATGTAGAATACGTGTTGTGAATTTGGTTTCTAAGAAATTAATTATTTTTGCTGTGGTTCACTTTTTTTGACAATTGCGATTTGTTTTGAAATACCGTTTTACAGACGATGTTCTGCATACCACTATTCCAGAACATAAAACACACACCACTTTGTCGCCTTTTACTTAATAAAGCCATGTTTCTCAGTCCACCAAATTTGAATTTATCTGTTACACTTACTATCTTGCACTTTTTGTTGAACTAGCCATGTTAAATAACAGTTAAAAATCGTAAATATAACACGGATAAACTTTCAAATATAGTTGTGCCAATGAAATTTACTGTGCTATCCGTAGACAAACTTAACACCATAAGTAATTGTAGTCTACAAAGTAACTAGCTAGACAATAACAAACGAGGGTGCTCCCCCCCCCCGGGCGTCCCTTGACTATGGTTCAAAATGACGAGGTCCGTCGCCAAAAGCCCTCGTGTAGCTGAACAGTGCGGCGTTAATATTCACTCACTCACCGCCGCCCCGTGACCGATCACTCGTGTTTGCTCGTAACAGTGTTGGATTAAAAGACATAGAGGCCCCTAGGCAGTCGAATTCTCGGGGCCCTGTTTCCGGTTTTTGGAGCACTAACAAAAAACCGAACACGCTCTTGTGGGCCCCTAAAAAGCGCGGGGCCCATAGGCAGTAGCCTACTCCGCCTAATGAGTAATCAGGCACTGGCTCATAATACTTCACAGTGAACTTTGAAATTTTGAAAAAAATGCAAACCATTCGTATCACTGACGTGCAGTAGCGCACACAAAAATTTTTCAAGGGGGGAGTCCATGGTCGAAAGTCCCCCAATTTGTATCATATCTCAAGACAACACCAATTGATTGTTCCGATTTTGTCGATTTTGCTTACAAAAAACAGAAAAAATAAATTATTGAATTAATAATTAGCATTAATTAATAAAATAAATTGTTAATTACAAGAACAATTAAATTTTACGTTATATATATAAATAGGATTAGCCTCAATCGGAAAAACTTAAGGGCTTTGGGGAGGGGGGAGTCTGGACCTCTAGGACGCCCCCCCTTGTGTGTGCCACTGCTGGCGTGCCATCAATGGCACGGGTGCCTCTAGTTCGCCACCCCTGTCCTACTTCAATTCACTCGTTTAGCGACAAAGAAATAAAAAATGACGCCAACTTACGCCAACAATGCGTGGTTTTTTTTTTTATGACGTTCAATGGACGATGATAATTCTCCAAGTTGTAGATAAATAAGTGGGTGAGCTAAAATAGAACCATATCAACCATTCGAAATGTCTGTGAATAGTGATAAATACATTTCAATCAGTGGCGCACACAAGGGGGGTGTCCTAGGAGTCCGGACACCCCCCAAAGCCCTTGATTTTTTTTACGATTGATGATAATCCTATATATATATATAATGTGAAATTTAATTAAGTACTTGTAACTAACAATTTATTTTATTAATTAATGCTAATTATTGATTCAATAATTTATTTTTACTGTTTTTTGTTAACAAAATCAGAAGAATCAATTGGTGTTGTCTTGAGGTATGATACGAGTCGGGAAATTTCGACCATGAACCCCCCCCCCCCCCACACCACCACCTTGAAAAATTTTTGTGTCCGCTACCGATTTCAATAATCTGTAGAAACCGATGTAATAGGATGGATATGGAATAAGCTAAATTAATAATTGTTTTGAGAGTCATTATTTTTTTTGTTATGTAATCTAAAAAAAATTTTCATTTATTTCTTATGGCTGTTTTCGCCGTATGTACGAGAGGTAAACTTGACGCAAAGCACATTTTTGGACAAAAAAAAAATGTTTTAATTTTTACAAAAAATTTGTGACATTGTATATATAATTCATGTATTTGTTTATAATATAGGGTTCTTAAAATTTCAAAATATTTCGTAAATAATTAGTTTTTCCTTTTAAAATGTAAAGGGATAGATCATTTAACATTACGGTATAGGAGAAAAATTGCGAAACACATTTTATAATAGAAAAAAAGGGTCAACTAGGATAAAAATAGTCTTGACAAACTTAACTTTAAATTGATCTTTCGTTTGTTCATTTTCCTGTTCTCAGTTAAGAACCAACGCGCTAAACAAGCACTTCGTAATATTAAATTTTACGTTATATATATATATATGATTACCATCAATCGAAAAAATTCAAGGGGGTGTCCGGACCCCTAGGACACCCCCCCCCCTTGTGTACGCCACTGAATTTTAGAACTACAACCCTTAAAGTTCATTGAGGTATCCGACTGGTTGTGACAATTTTTTTGGAAAAAATGGAGATTTGTGGATTTTTTTGTTGTTTTTAGATTTGTTGAGACATTTTAAGAAAAATCTGCTAAAATTAAGAAGATAAAAAGAAATTGTTATAACTAAAAAAAATGGGTAAAAATTTACGAAAAATAACACAAACGCGGCCCATTCTGTATCAAAGGTTTATAAACAAATTTTTAGTTTTTCTATTCTGATGTGTTGCTATGTTATTCATTGTAGAAATGACCTTCAAGATAAGAGATATTTTAATTTTTACAAAAACTAGAACACTTTATCTCAGTTATTATATGAAATTGCTTAAAAAAACAGTGATTATATTCACAGAAGGGACTGTAAATTTTGTAATAAAACAGTGATTGATAACTCGGAAGGTTAAATCACTTCTACTACTATACATAACGTACACAAAAAATTTCAGTTAATTATTTTCAAAACTCTTTGAGTAATCGCTGTCCCCGTTTGAGCATTTTCAAAAATTCACATTTCGAGTAAAACGCGTTTTAAAGTATGACATCTTGCTTAAAGTAATGGCATCTGCTTTTACTAAAACACTTGTAGTTTTTGTTCTAATGAACGAAAAATAATAAACTTGGTATTTTTATAAAGCTAATAAGTTCGCCTATAAAATAAATTCATAAAAAAAATTTGTCAATTTTTGGCAAAATTCACAATTTTAGGGTAGTCGGATACCTTAAGTATGTCATTTCTTTTAAATAAACAGTATTTCGATACATGCAAAAATTTAATATTTTTCTATGCTCATGCTTTATTTTTTATTTTTAATGCTATTATTTTTATACCCGGCGTATAACGCGCACTCTTACATTTCGATCGAATTTTTTGTATTAAAAGTACTCGTTATACGCCGTATTTTACGGTATACCTTTTATTCCTAATGCATTCAGGTATTTTTCCCAACACACCTCACCTACTATTACTTTTCTACGGGAAAGTCTACTCATTTCTGCTTTGAACTATGAACCCATTTGCAAGGGAGGCAGCCATCTCAACTAATTGGCAACAGCTACACCCCTGGAGGGAGCTAGCTTTGTCCTATTCCCTTTTTTTTTCACTTACTGCACCCCTGCAGTGCCCTGACTTCTATGATGAAAGACCCCTCTTGGCCCACTTCCTCCCTGAGGGGGAGAATGAAAGGGGGAGGGAGAAGGAGAGAAGAACCTCTTTCTACAAAAAAGGGAGAGTATAACAGTTGGGACACTCACCAGAAAGTAGATACTTGATCTCTAGAACACGTTTTTCGGTTGCTAGAATGTTTGGAAGTATTCTATCTTCCTTTTTTTTTTTTTTAGTTCCTTTTTTCCTCCCTTTCTTGCAAAGAATGCAACACGTTGTATTTGTTTGTTTTCTATTTGGGGAAGTGGAAAAGCTCAAAACAGATGTAACTCAATTAAAGAGAACGAACACCCAAGACTGGGTGAAGTAGTGGGAACACACACACAAAGAGAGAAAAAAAAGTCGTAAGTTGACAGGCGTTAAATTGTGCGTTGACAAATATCAGATGTCTATGTAGTTTCTTGTCAAAGAGCGCGATAATTACTTATTCTCGGTTGAGGCTACCGATTTTGATTCGTTCCGTCTGTTTCTCATCTACAATCTGTGTGTCGTTGTGTGTCTTTTTATATATACACAGCTGGTGTCTAAAGAGAGCCTTAAAAAATGACAGAGGAGACTCATTTGCCTGATAACCAAATGTTAATCACTGTCCTTAGTTGCTTAATTTAAACTTTCATTGACTCTGTTTTAGTTGCTACAATTTTTTAAAAAAATACTGTAATTCCGGTGTATTAAGCGCACCGGGGAAAGCACATCTATACTTTCAAACTGTATTTTTAAAATTTTTAGGTATATTCGTTATATAACACGAACCCTTTTTTTATTATGAAGAAACCGGAAATGTACATGTGAAATGCTGTTTTCTAATGCTCAAATTACAATTCCACGCTTTTGAGCATTGGTATACATCTAGAAACATAGGTTCCCAACCTTTTTTGAACTGGCGCCCCCCTTTTCTAGTGAATATTTCGATACCGCGCCCTTTTCTTGTGAATATTTTGATACCATCCCCTCCAACTATACAGAAATAAGAGTGTACATAATACATGGTGAAAACAAGAGTTAAGTTTTAAAAAATATTCTATGATTAATAGAATATTTTTTTTTTAGTTTAAGTTTTTTCTAAAGCCCCAATTTGTTTTACTTGCGAATCTGAAGTAGATATCACCAGAAATGTATTTAAATGTGTAATATATTAAAGATTTTAGTCATAGATAGGATATTGTTGGAATTGAAACGCTACTGAATTTCTTCTTCACTTAAAATAATGGAATAAAAGTTTTAGCTTACCTGTTATAAAGACAGGCAAGGGTTTTGATGATACGAAGTAATTCATAATAAACTATTGCTTTCAATATAAATATAAATTGATAGTTTCAGCCTGTAAAGAATCGCACGTTAATTACTGTTTTACATGTTTAATTATGTTTCTTGGATAATATACGCAATGAAATGCTGTGCACGAAACATGTTTCCTACTGCTCACAGACAAATACAACTCGTGCGCTACAGAAATTAAAATTTACTATATCATTCGGTTTAATGTAGGTCTGAATGAAATGTAATCCTTTAAGTTTTTCATCCACTTCCCGAACTACCGAAACATGTGAATTTTCGTACATGTGATTTAGAAATAATTTAAATACATACAATCAACATAAGGTAAACAGTATTAAAGTTTACTTTTGTTAGTACATAATCAATGTTTTTTTTAGTCTTTTTTAGACTATATTTAGTTAATCTGCCCCTGTGCCATCTCAACGCCCCCTAATTTTCTCTGGGTCCTTTACTGCTCCCCTGAAAGGCTCAAACGACGCCCTTGGGCGTTACCGCCCACGTTGAGAACCTATGATCTCCACTTTTTCAGGGTATGGGCTATTTCTAATGTTTTTAAGGTGTTGCGAGCTACCCATTGGCGTTGATGTGCCCATTCTGAATTAAAATTGCATATTTTCTTTTCTGAGCTCTTGTTTGCGACATTGTAACCCTCTTTCAAAACATGACAGATAACTATTTTTACTACAAAAACACAAAATTGCCAATTTAAATGCTTGAACAACTTTCAGTGACTGCTAGACCGTCTAGCCTGGACGTGTTCAATGCAGCATGCATAGAACACGCGTGAGCCGATGAATCTAAAACGGACGTATTTGCTTACAATTGATCACTGTCGATTCCCGCTCCACCACGGGACATGATATCGACTCAAGAACCCAATCCCGTGCTATCACGAGGTTTGGGATGATGTCTCAATAGCCAATCCCTTGCTATCGCGGGAAGAGCTTATCATGAACATTTATTCTCCCCTTCAGTCGGCACTTGGGGGAAAATTCATTTCTCTGGTTGGTATCGCAGTGATCGCTTCCCTCCCCCCTACAGCGGCAATGAACGTGTAAAGCGTCATCGTTCGCTTACAATAAAGGTACATATGTCGTCTACACATTTGTCGAATCATTTTTGTTGTAAACCGTATGTAACCAATCGAAAAAAATCAAGGGCTTGGGGGAGGATCCGGACACGAGGACTCCCCCTCCCCTTGTGTGCGCTATTGCTGACAAATATGTATTTTTGAAAAGAAAGTTTCTCTGTTAAAAACAAAAGTTGGCAACAGCGAAGCACGTAAACCGGTTGGTTGGAAACACGTGATTGCATTCATCATGATTATGACGTCATATGAATTTATGAACTGATTGTCTGGATACACAAAATTGCAGTTATCATATGATATTGACGTCGCATGAGTTTAGTTCATTAAAAATTCGGTTTGGTTTGCACCAACTTGACTGCCGTTAAATGGAATATTGACTCTTTGTAATTCTGGTATCATATTCACCATGTGCAAATAAAAAAGCTTACACTGTTCCAGGAAGCGTTATGTTAACGATGGTGTGAAGATATTTATTACAAATTACATTACAAACATTTAAATTTGGGACAGTATATAAGTTTGACAACGCCCCAAACATTAATTTTTCAGACTGATGATTATTTTACGTAAATTGATAAGGAAGTAGTTAGAAATTTCCAAAGGGTATTACAACCCCACCAAGAATTAATAGATCCAGTTTTAAGCTATGAGTAAGAAATTCGCAGCCAACAGAAAAATTAAATTTTTATTAAAAATTTGATTTTCCCCCCCATTTTTATCGGCGTATTTTATAACTTTTTGGTACCTCTGTAAAGGGTTATCAAGCGATTGTTAATTAGTATTAAAAACTTTAATGGATCATGAATATCTATTCCGCTGTTACGTGTACTAAAAATTTACTTTGATTTTCAATGTTGATTACGTTGCTGTGATCGAGAAGAATTATGTTACAATTATTTATTAGATAGGTATTGTTTTTGAGGACAATTAAAATTGTCGAATTTTGAAGTGTCTGTATTAAGAATTAGAATTTTTTTCAGATTTAGAATTACAGACCGCAACTCTCATCTCACACACTTTTAGCATGTCTGGTGTGACGCTTTGAATGGCTACAGATATACATGTCTAAAATCATTAACATCATTTATTACAAGTGAAACAAACACCTGACGTTTAATGTATCCCCTTTCCAAAAAAATCACATGGGAGGGGGGGGGGTCAGGGCTGCGAGGAGGCTATTGATGAACAGCAAGGTCCTGGGGTACTTGGCGACCAATCCACCCTAGTGAGGTAATTCGTCATTTGAAACCCCGAACACTTAGTACCAATGGGGTGACGTACCATCCTGCTGTAGAATGAGATCATTAGATCTTGTAATTGTAGCAAAATCCAAATCTGTAGCATATCCCATTAGCTGTTTTCTCATGAAAAAAATATTAGGTTGAAAATTTTGTCGTGAGGAATCTTCGTAAAATGACAACTGTCGTTTTTGATTCCCAATGAGCAACAAGGCTATTCTTTGTTTCAGTGCCGGTTATCCATTAGGTGCTTGGGGCGGGCTCCCAGGAGACCGGGGATAGGAGGGGTCTAGAAGGGCTCGGATAAGCTGGTCTTAACAAGATTTTCTGGTTATAATTTTCCATCTTCCAGTGCCGAGCGGGTCTGTAGATTTTCTGCGTCCAGGGCCCCAAATGAGCTTAAATTGGCATTGTCTTGTTTTAATTCCTTTGAATAACTCAGCAAATTTGGGGTATTCGTTCATGTTCATCTAGGCATTTTAGAATGGGAAAAAAGGGATCGAGACTGTCGTTACTTAATGTTAAAAACGAGGCCCAAATTAAAAAAAATAGACAAAGGTTCCTACATTAATATTATACTCTGAATTGACTATCCTATATACAGCTTACTTTATAATGCTACTCATTTATAGACGAATTAATGTATGAATCAATTAACTAATATCAGGCATGTGTTCAATGTTTCGTTATCATTTTCGTCTCCCAACCCAAATTTGGAATATATTTCTAGGCAGAAAATTGGTCGAACTTCTCTCAAATTGTATAAATATTCTGAAAAGGCACAATTTTGCAATTGAACACGCAAAGTAGAAAACCTATTTAGCATTACAGTATAAAGACCGAAATATGGAAGAAACACACACGCACACAAAGAATTAATTCTCACATACATAAATAACTAGTATTATATCATGTTCTATTCCCTCAAAAGGATAGCGAAATTAGAACGTAATATTAATCTTAGAGTATTTTTTTTATTGGAAAAAATTGTTCTTATTATAGGTCCTGTTCATTAACATCACGCAAAAATCGCCTTAAGGATATTTTTATATCCAATGCCAAAGACCTTGAAACAAATTCAGATAACTTTTTCAGACAAAAAAAAATATTAGGTTTTATATAAATTTGTAAGTTATATATATATATATATCTTTTTACTATACTGCGTCTTCTATATAAATTTAGTATTTCGAAGTAAAGGCGAAATTTTTCCATTAATATGTAATGTTAAAAAAAAAGTTTAGTCCGGCAGAACATATAGAAAAAAAAGAAAAAATTATGAATATGTTTTACACTAGAATAAAGTGGAGTGATCTATAGACGAAAATGAGTAGTATTATAAGATATATTTTTTTCTGTAAAATAGCAATATCAAAATATTTTATTACTATTTGAGCATTTTTCTATCGGAAATGTTGTATCAAGTTTAGGTTCCGCTCTTAAATATTTCATGAAAGCAACCTTAACATGCTTAGTGGAAAAACACCGTGTATTTATTAAAAATTTCTGAAGGACAGCGAATACAGAATGACAGACTGCAATACATATATATTATATATTGGAATTTCTGTAAATATTGGAAAATTTTCTATTTAAAAATGTGTTCTGAATATATCTCTGGTTCTTTGACATATTGCGAAACCAGCATCAGTCAAAAGAGATATTATTGGTATAATTGACAACGGGACGTTCTCTATATACTAAACTAAACTCAGTGGCGCAACAGCCCATGAGGGCCAAGGCCTACTATGCCCATCTCAGTATACATGACCATTGGACGCTGAGGTGCATGAGCAGATATCACGATCAGGTGGTCAGTCTGAAGCGAAACCCCTGTGTTTAGTCCCCAAGTAAGCTTGGTACTCATTTATCGACCCACTGAAGGGAGGAAAGGCTGAGTCGATCTTGTCCAGATCGAGGATAGAACCTCGGACTTGTGGTGTGGAAGCGGTCACTGTGCCTCCTCTCTATTATACTAACTAGGTTAAAAATATGAAAAAATGTTTTGACACCGAAATTTTTTGGAATTTAGAGACTATTCTTTAGCATTAAACAGACTACAATAAAATCCAGCGTATAGCACGCACCTATACTTTCAAGCGGTATTTTTTGTGGTCTTTAGGTATATTCGCCGCGTAAAACGCGCGACCATTTCTTACGAAGAAACTTGAAATGTATTTAAACAATGCTGTTATGTTTTTAAGTCATTTATTCGAAGTTTTGTCTCAGTTTTTTGAAAAAATATTGTACTTCTAGAACTAAGACTCTTTAAGTGCATTAGGTATGTCATTTCTTTTAAATAAGCAGTATTTCGATATACAAAGCCTAATTTTTTTATAGTTTCGTGGCCAGAGTGGACAGTGGCTACAGCGGACAGGAGAGGGAAGCTTGGAGGAGAGAGCGAACTTTCTTGCACCTATTGTGTTTTTTCCCTAATCAGTCACTTGTCATCTGTTGTGCAGTTTGGACCTTTCATTATACTGTTACTTACTATTAATTTTTAAATATTCCTCTGAAAGTTTTTTTTTATTACATTTCGTTACATTTAAAACGCATTCGCACTATAATATCTTAACAATATAATATAAATAATTAAACTTGTTTGGCAAAAATGTATTTATCCTTGTAATTCGATAATCGAGTGCAAAAACAATAAACTTCAGTAAAAAAAAAAGCGTTATCTCACGTGAAAGAGATTTGCCACTTAAAATACTGTTTTAACTTATATTTGTGTTTTTTAAAAGCATTTATATACTCATTTATCTGCACCTTTTATCTATTCTAAAATGGGAGGGGGGGGATGTGTCCGCTCTAACCACGATGAGTTTCGCAGTGTCCGCTCTGACCAAGTCCGCTAGACCCACACCATCTTTTTTTTATATACTGATCTCTTATTTTATTACTGTCATTAAACTCTCATTTTTATACCCGGCGTACAACGCACACCCGTCAATTTCGATCTTATTTTTTGTGTTAAAAGTGCGCGTTATATGTCGGATTTTACGGTAATACTTTTTCCTTTATAAATGATTTATTTTAAAAAAAAAAAAACGAACCGCTTCTCTTTCAACAAACGCACTCTTCAACAGTAACCGTAAAAAAATCTTTTTCCGAGATTGCTTCATTATTATTTCCATTCCATCATTGTTTTTCGCAGAATCAGAACAACACGCAAAAACACTTTTTTTGTCTTCTCCCGAACAAGCCTTTCTTTTCGGAGCGAGCCGCGCGAGAGACGGTTTTTTGTGCAGTCTGGGTCTGAGAGCAGGAACTGAGGCTGAGGTGCATATCAATAGGGAAGCAAGGTCAAGTGAGCGTCTATCTACATTTCCGCGGGCGAGAGAACCGCTTCGGGCCAACAGTCTCCACTCCCAATTCGATGGCCCTTGCGGTGAAAAGTTTTCATTTCTTTCTTCTTTTTCTTTTTTTTTTCATAAGGAGGTACCTTTTCTTCGAACTGAACTCTAAAATTACATTTTAAAAACGATGCTCTGTGAAGCGCGTACTATTCATGCGACTTCTGTAGGCTGATAGCCTCCAGAACAAAAGACCTTTTCTTTCTTTATGTTTTAAATACTGGATATATAAAACGGCTTATTATGAGTTAGATTTTCTTCACTTTGCGAATGTAAGATGGGGCAGGAATTTTCGAGTATGAAAACATACAAGGGGGGGGGGGTCACATGATAAATAAAATCACGTACTCTTAGTGGTGCATACAAGGGGGTTGTCCTGGGGGTACAGACACCTTGAATTTCTTTCGATTGATGATAATTCTATATATATATACTAGCTGTTACCCGCCCGCTTCGCTGGTATTTCATGATGTTTTATAAATTTTTACTGCTTATATATATGTATAAATTATTGATATCTAAGTCCTAGCATTAAGAATTCGATTGAATTGAAAAATATACTTATACCTGTAACTGTCACCTGTTGATAAAAAAATAGGGCAGAACTCATCTAATTTGTATTTTCTAAAAATCTCTAAAATTGGAGTATAGAATGATGTTTGCTCTTTCGTAACTCAAAAACCAAGTGGATTCCGCAAAACCAATTTTCGGTGGATCACTACTCCATAAATTGAACATGCAAGCCAAATTTCAAGTCTAAATCTAACAGAAAAAAACAAAAGTTTTACTATCAATATCCCCGTAATCCGTTGAGAGCCGTTTTCCAAAATTACCGCTCTTAGCGGATTTCAATTCAACAAAGAAAAATGCAACCCAAATTTCATTATTATAGTCCTTGTAGCTCGAAAAAAGTAATTTTTTTTGTCAATACGTCCCAGTAACCCCTGCAAACCCCCAGAACTTGATTTGCTTAAAATTTATTCTTAGTGGATCCCTATTCAACAAAAGAAACATGCTTAACAAATTTCAAGTATGTGGGTCTAACAATTTAAAACAGGAATTTTTTTCTGTAACTCCTCTTGACCCCTCGCAAACATCTTTAGGAGTCAATTTTCATTTTACTCTTTGTTAGAGGAACTCTATTTCATGAAAGGAACATGCTTACCAATTTTCAAGCAGGATGATCAAGTAGTTTAAAAATGGAAATATTTATCGATTACGCCTCTTAATCTCCCGAAATTAAACTTGGTAGTTGATATTCGCGAAACCCATTTTGTAGCGGTTCTCTACTTTACGAAAGGAATCTGCTTATCAAATTTCAAGACTGTACGTCTAACAGTTTAAAAATGGGGATAATTGTCTATAACGCCACTTGAGCCCCCGCAACGCCACTTCTGGGTTTGTTTTCACAAAACCCATTTTGTAGGGAATTGCACTCTATGAAAGGAATCTGCTTAGCAAAATTTGAAGATTGTGCGTCCAATTAATTAAAAATGCAAAAAAATATCAATAACGCCCCTTGAACCCCCGCAACACCACCTAGGGGTCGATTTTCACAAAACACATTTTGCAGTGTATTTCTATCCTATGAGAGGAATCTGCTAACCAAATGTCAAGACTGTGAATCTAATAGTTTAAAAAAAGAAATAATTATTTATATCTGCCCTTAACCCCCCGCAACACCCCTTGGGGGTCAATTTTCTCCAAACCCGTTTTGTAGCGGATATTTACTCCATGAAAGAAACATTCCTACCAATTTTCAAGCAGGTAGATCAAATAGTTTAAAAACGAAAATATTTATCTCTTACGCCCTTATGCCCCTGCAACGCCACTTAGAGGTCTGTTTTCACAAATCTTCTTATAGCTAATTTCTACTCTATGAAAGAAATCTCTTTATCAAATACAAAGACTGTGCGTCTAATAGTTTAAAAATGGAAATAATTATCTATAACGCCCCTTAAGTCCCCTCAACGCCACTTGGGGCAATTTTCACGAAACCCATTTTTAGCGTATCTCTACCCTATGAGAGGAATCTGCTTACTAAGTTTCAAGACTGTAAGTCTAATAACTTAAAAATAGGAATTTACAACGCCCTTAAACCCCCGCCCCGCAACACCACTTGAGGGTCAACTTTCCCAAAACCCATTTTGTAGCGGATATTTACTCCAGGAAAGAAACTTACCTACCAATTTTCAAGCAGGTAGGTGAAGTAGTTTAAAAACGGATATATTTATCTATTACGCCCCTTAACCCCCCGCAACGCCACTTAGAAGTCTGTTTTCACAAAACCCGTTTTGTAACTGATCATTATTCTACGAAAGGAATCTATATATCAAATTTAAAGACAGTGCGTCAAATAGTTTAAAAATGGAAATAATTATCTATAACGCCCCTAAGCCCCTGCAACGCCACTTGGGGGTCGATTTTCAGCAAACTCATTTTGTAGCGGATCTCTACTCTCTGAAAGGAATCCTCTTACCCGATTTAAGATTGTACATCAAGTAGTTTAAACATGGAAACAATTATTATTAAAGCCTTAACCCTCGTAACGCCCTTGCGTTTCGAATTTCGGAAAATCCTTTCTTAGCTGATGTCTACTCTATCAAAGGAACATGTCTACCAAATTTCAAGTCTGTAGGTTGAATAGTTCCAGAGATTTCGTGATTAGTCAGTCAGTCAGTCAGTCAGTCAGTGAGTTGTGTGTGTGTGTGTGTTGAGTCGCTTTTCTCCTTTATATATATATATATATATAACGTTAAATTTTACTTAGTACTTGTAATTAACAATTTATTTTATGAATTAATGCTAATTATTAATTCAATAACTTTTTTTTTACTGACTTTTGTTACAAAATCAGAAGAATCAATTGGTGTTGTCTTGAGGTATGATACGAGTTGGGGGACTTTCGACCATGGACCCCCCCCCCCCTCTTGAGAAATTTTTGTGTGCGCTACTGATACTGGATATGTATAAAATGGCTTATTATTGGTTAGATTTCCTTCACTTAGCGAATATAAGACGGGGCATGAATTTTCGAGTATGAAAACATATAATGGGGGTCACGTGATAAATATAATCACGTGTTCTCCATTGAGCTTAAAACTCACATTAGATTTGCACTTATAAAATTTAGATAAACTCTCTAATTTGGTGATGATGTGTTCAAATATTAAGGTTCTTCAAAAAGTTTTTTCAAAATTAAAAAAATTTGTATTTTTAAACGAAGTGGATTTTGTTTAAAAATAAATTCTTGTTAAAAATACCCGAAAAACACGCTTTTATGTTTAATCGTACCAAAAAGTAAATAAATAATTCTTAATGTAAGAATAAAATGATATATTTTTTTACTTTTCAGTTCGAATCAATATAAAAGCGTGTTCTTTTGTGATGATGATCACGGGCTCGTATTAGGCGTGTCACGAGTGCAAACCCTGGTACCATTGAAGCCCCTCCGTGTAGAGGAACTGATACACGTTAAATCTGTTGAAACTCAACGTCCTCCCGTTGGCTTGGTGTGGAAGTTTGTAGAGGGAGAGGATGCCAGCTCAGGTGTCCTCGTCACTTGACCATGGTTCGAAATTACAAGGTCCGTCGCCAGAAGCCTGTGTGTTACATAAAAGTACAAGGTTAATAAACACTCAATCAACTTCCCATGATCTATTACAGCGGTTCTTAAACTTTCTTAATCGCCACGCCCCCTATTTTTTATGTATGAGCTGTGGCGCACACAAGGGTGAGGGATCTCCGGGTTTGAAACCCCCCATAGCCCGTGATTTTTTCAATTGATTACAATCTTATGTATATAGTACGTAAAATTTAATGGAGTATTTGTCATTAATAATTAATTTTATAAATTAATGCTAATTATTTATTCAGTAATTAATTTTTTACTGTTTTTCCCGAAAAACGAAGGAATCAATCAACAAGAATATGTTGGGGAACAAAATCAAAAGAATATGTTGGGCGGTGTTTTGGGGCATGACACGAGAATGGTGGACTTTCGACCGTGAACCCCCCCCCCCGAAAAATACCTCTGTGCGCCACTGTGTATGAGCCTGACATCGCGGAATCCCAAGAGATGTTGAACACTCCCCCCTTCAGGGACGTCTTAAGACTTCTTGAGGCCCTGGGCCCAGTGGCGTAACGGAAAATATTAGGGCACCCCTGCAAAGTCGTCAGGTTTGGGGCCTCCAAGCCGTACTTGCCGTCAGTCAGGCTTTGGGCTCCTAGAATCCTGGGCCCCCACGATGCGGGGATGTACATTACGCCCCTGCCTGTGCTCCTATACAAATGTAGGCCTCACCTATGATCCTTAAAAGTAAACATAACATAGCATACGTCTCGTCAAAAACAATACTGAAACATGACTAACAATCGCGCAAACCAACTGGACCTATTATCGCCTTTTGACTGAATGAGTTATAATGGTGTATGGTGATAGGCCTTGGCCATACATGGACGACGGTCATCACATGTAGCCAGTTGTCATATCGTCCGAAATTTCCAGTTTTTAGGAGAAAACAACCGGAAATAACATTTGACCGATAAAATCATTCGAATCTTGATCTCATTAAGGTTGAGTCTAGAACGAGACGAGGCCCCCATTGTGGTCGAGGCTCTGGGCCCGGCCTTAAGACGTCCCTGCCCCTCCCCCCTTCGAGTCCCAATACATAGCTGAGATTCCTTAATAATCCTCATACTGCATCTACTCCTTATACAGACTTTTTTCACACTTTCTTTTCTCCTTTAAGAAACAGCAGACATCTAATTCAAAGAATTACATTGTAGTAATGGCTATGTAGTTGAAAACAACAACAAAACTTAATTACCGTTCTTGATCGAAATACATGTTTGAGTAGAGTTTATTCATTAAGGCAATTTAGTGATCCGGTCTAGAATGGCACATTTTTCAACGAAGCCTTTCAGAGTTCCAATAGGTAGAAAGCAGTGCCGGTTTATCCATTGGGCGCTTGGGACGAGCGCCCAGGTGCCGGGTGCCCGGAAGGGTCCAAAAAAGCTGGACAACCAGATTTTCTGGGAAAAATTTTCGATTCACCAGTACAAAGGGGGCCTGTAGATCTTCAACGCCCAGGGCCCGAAATGAGCTTAAATAGGCATTGGTAGAAAGTATGGATCATCGTCGTACGCACGGGTGAAGCGAGACGGTTCAAACCTCTCCCATACACAGTGACGTAACGTACACCCCCTCATTGCGGCGGGCCCAGAGACTCTAGAGGGCCCAAAGCTTGACTGACGCTAAGTACGTATTTGGACTTGGGGTCCAAAATCTGAGTTTGCAGGGGGGATGGGGGGTGGCTAATATTCTCCGTTACGCCCTGCCCATACACTAAGCCAACTTTAATATTTTGAAAGAAGTCTGGGTACACTCTGGGTACAGCACTGGTGTGGATTGTTTAACCCAATTACCCCGCTTTTTTTGTTATTAAATTACATCTTATGGTTTATTCTTTATCGTGATTACTTTGCTAAAAGTTGTAATGATAATAAGTTAAATTTAAACCAGAAATGCAAATCAGTGTCGAATGTCGTGCACCGGAAGAACGAATAGATTTTAAAAGATTTATATTTTATAGCTCCTTCCCATGCACCTTTGCAATAAAAACTAAAAACACATTAGTTGATATACGAGCATACCCTTTTCCTAAAAGAATGATTAAGCCTAGAGAAAATGGGATAAATAGATCGATCTTATGGTGTTTTAGTTAATGTAGGATTTTATGTATTATTCTCTGAGGCAGTAAAAGAGAAAATATGCCCGTATAAATCAATACGCGACTGGCGAAATTCCATAAGTCGACGACTTATGTAAGTTGACCTGTCTCTTCTATTTCTCTTGGGGGGTCATAATGTTTCGATTGTATTTTTCTATGGTGTACATTATTGATACAAATGCTGGTAGCTCTCATTAAGAAAGAAAAGGTTTCAGACGGTCGCAGTTTGCTTTTACTAGATTCAGAAGTATCAGGCGCTTTATTTATGTCGGCTCATTTTATAGCTTTATGGATCTTTGACTAGGATGATTTGTAGAAGCAACAACAACAACAAAATATTTCATAGAAGTTTGTATACATTGCAGAAAGGGAAAATTAGTTTAAATGTAATTCTCAGAATCTATTTTCTTTTTAAATATAAAATTTTGAAACAACTTTATCTTTTTTTTTTTGAGTTTTTTTTTTTTTTTTTGGTGAGTGTATATTAATGTCAAGGGGGAAGGGGTCCAGGATCGAAAGTCCACTATTCTTGTATCATGCTCCAATACGCCGCCCAACATATTCTTTTGATTTTGTCGATTTTCGGGAACAAAAAACAGTAAAAAATTAATTATTGAATGAATGATTAGCATTAATTAATAAAAATTAATAACAAATGCTTGATTAAATTTTACATACTTCAGTCGACTCTCGATAATTCGAAGTTGAAGGGACCTATGAAAAACTTCGAATTATCAAGAGTTCGAATTATCAAGAGAATAAGAAAAAACTGCCGAATTTGTTTCTAACACATTTAAATTTTAAACTATGTATTAAAACAACAATGCATATATGTTTAAGATTACTTCAAAATATTTTTTTAAAAAGTATTTACTATAAATTATAAATATTATACAGAAATTAAAAGTCATGTATTAAAAGAATACATTAATATAGAAATTCTCGACAGGATTCTTTCACGCCCCACCAAAGCTCACTGGAAATAAAATCGTTTCGCACCCGGTTCCCTCAGACACTGTCCCCAACACTATTGGCTCTTCAAGGCAGGGTCCTGTCCAGCCCGTATCCTATTAGGTTTCCCATTCTATAAGTCACACATATGAGCCATAAATCGTTACGTCAGTCCGACGCAAAAAACACAAACTTTGCCTGAGGAAAAGGGAAACACAAAGAAGGGATAACAGACAGATGTTTATCAAAGGGGCTACGTTACAGGGGAGACATGCAGAGACAACACAACACAAAACATGTGAGCTCCAACCTGTTTGCTACAGGACTCTAGATAGTAAGTGTTGGATTGTCAAGAGTTTTATAAGATAACTTCGAATTATATATATTGCGTGTTGTAGTCTGTCCGGCCACAGATTTTACTGCAAAATATTGAGTGTACCCATACGTATTGTTTAGTACGAAATATCAAGAGTTTTTCTAGGGTCTGAGCATATACTTCGAATTAGCGAGAGGTTTGTATTATCGAAAGTTTGAATTAACGAAAGTCGACTGTATGTACATAGAGTTAAAATCAATCGGGAAAAAAATCAAGGGTTTTGACCCGAGAACCCTCCCCCCCCTTCGTAGTGTGCGCCACTGATCAAGCAACATGAGGGCTATTGACGACAGACTTTGAAATTTTGCATCATGTTCTAGTGGAGCCCAATACATGAACTGGCACCCCTCTCCGAACTTCTACACAACACCAACTGGAGGACTTTGAGTTTTACAAATGTAATGTGTATCAGCTCCTCTACACGAAAGGTATTCAGTGGCACTAAGCTTGAATTCATGTCACTCCGGCAACGAATCTGTGACTATAGAGGGGAGTTGGAGAACTGATAGAATTCATTTCTTTGAGGTCCTAGGTCAAATGTCATTAAAGTAACTTCATCCAATGGATATTTTTCATTATTTGAAACCAAACTACATTTGCGTACTGTTATTTTTCCCATTTCGTTACTCTAATGGCAATCCAGTAGTAAAAGAACTCCTTATACATGGACGTCTTAAGGCATGGGCCAACTGGGCCCGGGCCCAGGGCCTCGACCACAATGGGGGCCCAGTCTCGTTCTCGACTCAACCTTAATTAGATCAAGATTCGAATAATTTCAACGGTCAAATGTTATTTCCGGTAGTATTCTCCGAAAAACTGGGAATTTCGGACGATATGTCAACTGACCGTCGTCCATGTATAGTCCTGGACCATGTGTGACGGTTCTATCCGCGACTATGCTAACACCTTGGGGACTATTCTGGGGAAAAATAATAAATTCAACCAACTTTCACCGAACAAGAAATTACGAATAATGATATTTTAATGATATATTAATATGGAAGTCACAAAACACATCATGAAGTGCTTACACCGAGACGGGAAGAGGAAATTTTAAGTCAAAATCTATACACTTGAAACAGCCCGTTCAACGCCGGACCATACAGCTAGTATTATATAAATTCTGTTTTCGCGAGTTTGGGGGTTGGCACGTTGGAGTTGGCAAGTAGGAGCTAGCATAGAGTCTGCGAGTTAGTTTGTTAGTTGAAGATTGAAAGAGATAGTGGAATTAGTAAGAGGTCTAGGAGTTGTCCAGGAAAAAGATTACAGAGCATGGATTCAACGACATTGATCAAGCCCGATAAAGATCACCTGCAAGTTTCAGTGTAGTATCCGATGCATAAAGAGTAGAGGTATCGTGAGCTTGATTAATTAGAAGTTAGCTTATTAGTGTGCGACGTAGTTATATTTGAGCGTATTTAAGCTGTCTTAGAGTCAGTTGAGGGTCCGTAGTTGTGTCCCCGTGTTATAGAATCTCACCTCCGCGCTCTTCTATTTAATCACCTGCTTAATTAAATTGTTATTGGGTCTGGTTGATATTTGGTAACAATAAATTAATTAGATTGAAATCATGTTTGTGGATCATTCAGTTTCTCCTACACACCTAGCCGGGTCTACAGGTAGACAAGGGGGTTCAGAGTCAAGCAGGAGCCGACCGCTATTACACATGTATATATAGACCTGAACGGCCTATCACCATGCACAATCATTACTCATTCAATCTAAAGGCGGCAGTCGGTGCAGCCGGTTTCTGCTGTTGTAAGTCATGCACATTTATTTGCTTCGGGTTATTGTTTATACGAGTTTTTGTCACCGTTCTATGCGTTGTCTACTTTTAAGGGTCACAGATGGGGCCTACTTTTGCGTAGGGGCCCAGGGCCCCGAAAAGTCTTTAGACGTCCCTGTCCTTATATACAACCCATATGATATATTACATATAGCAACCGAAATTTTTTTTAAATATTCAATTTTTTAATGATATTTATTTAATACCCATTCTAAACATTTTTTAAGATTTTTTTTAAACCTTAAAAACAAAACGTGGCCGTGGTAGCCTAGTGGTTGTGGTTGCGAACTCGTGACCGGCGTGTTCGAGTGCATTGCTATTGAAGACCCTCCGTGTAGAGTGCCTGGTGCATGTATAATCTTTCGTGCCCCCCCCCATCGGCGTAGTATGATGGTCTGGAGATAAGGGGCCAGCTCAGGGTTATCCTCGTTTTTTTGATCGAGGTTCAACATTACGAGATCCTCCGCCAATAGTCCTCAGTTGTCGTCCGCGTCACTTGACCATGGTTCAAAATTACGCGGACCGTCTTTAAAAGCCCTCGTGTTGCTAATTAGTGCGACGTTAATATTCTCTCACTCTCTCACTCCCGCCAATAGTCCTTGTATTGCTTTATAGTACGATCTTAATAAACACTATTAGCGTCACTCAAAAACAAAACTCTGAATTCAATAGCATGATGCTAACGTAATATTACTAAATCTATAAGTTTATCTCCGCAAAACCAGTTTATGTTTTTAAAATATTTTCAAAAAATTGAAAGATAAGAATAGAAAAAGCTCTGTAAAGTATAATTGCAGAGTCTGTGTGTATTGTGGTTCAGAAGTCTTCATTATCAGAGCAAGATTATTGAATGTAAAGGGGAAACTAGGGATTGCAATATCGGACCAAAAGTTCAATATCGGTATTCGGATTTTTTTTACATTTTAATACCGGTAGTAGAAACTTTAAAAAAAGAAAGAAGACACAGGTGTTTCTTTGTTTTTTTATTTGCCAGTTTTAAAAAAAAAGTGTAAATATCACAAAAAATGATTTGTAACTTATAAATTATAACATTATATAAAAAATCACAAAAAAGGGAAGGAACATCTTATTTATTTAAATCACAAAAAAGTGCAAATATTATTTCTCAGTCTGTCGTAATATTACAAATGTCTTAAAAAATATCATGCATCAATGGTACGGTACGATATGCAAATACAATGTGAATAACAAACTCACCAATTTAAGCAATATCAAAATATTACACCCTTTCTTCACAACTACAACCTTGTTTTCACAGATACGAATCCTGTGCGTGTGCAGTATCGATCCGAGCTGTAATAGAATAGTTTTGGTCCGTCTCCTTGGATCATTCACATATTTTATCACTTCTCTTAATTGTGCGACGCAACTTTATATTAACAGTCTAATTAATTTCGCCCACTAGAGAGATAGAAAAACACAACCGTATAGTATTTTGCATGCTGGCGATCCCTGAACATATAGTGGAAACAATTTTAAAAAATTTCTAGCAAATACAGAAAAAACGGTATTTAAACTTGTGAATACCGATATTACAAAATTGTACAAATGGCTCAAAATACCGGAATTCTGAATCCCGGTATTGCAATCCCTAGGGGAAAATGATTAACGGGAGTAGACCTAAAAACCTGGGGAGCCAGTCGTAATTCAATTCTATTCAGTCTCCCGGAAGAGTAAGCAGAAATGATTCTACGTTTTACGCACAATAAATTTTTTTGAAAAAAAGGTGAATGTAATCCCTATTATCGAAGTACACTTAAATAGACCTATTTAGTCGCCTAATATGAATACTCAACCATACAGAAATATTTAATGATGGAATCCTTAGAAAATAGGGGTTTAAAGTTTCATGAATGAAAAGAAAAAAAATCTAAACATCTTTGTTACTGGAGTTTATTTGCAATTATGAATAAGTTTCAAGTTTCCCGGAGGATTATAATGATTCTAACATTTCTACATGCAGTACTCTAGATCTCATTCTAGAATTTTTTTTTTAAGACTATGCATTACAAAGTTGAAGAAAAAAGACACATTGTCTAATAGAAAGGCACAGTTTAGTTTCGATGGGAATGGTAATTGGTTGTTGGAGATATTTGGCTGGAGGACATAGCTCTATCGGGCTCTAATCTCCTATCTTTGGATTTTGAGCACTTGTGAAAATTTCTTCTGTTATCCAGTGTAAAAGTGAAATATTTATTGTAAAAGAAAAAACTCCGAAGCGGTAGTTGAATTAAAAAAAAAATTACCTTTACTCTTTCTTTTTGAAATATTTTTATGAATAAAAAGTTAAAAATATTTTAATAACCATTTGTTAGTTCTTAGAATCTAACACCCCATTTTATTTGTCTAACCTAAGAATTAAAGTTATCAGTTTCGTAAAACTTGCTCACGGAATAGCTACTTGTATTCAAATACCCGTGAGAATTTTAGAGCATTACTCATGGATGTAGTTCAGAAATTAAAACAAAAGTTGGTGGCTGCATAAGATTATTTAAACGCAGAAAACAACTTCAGAAACCTTGTTTCAAAAGCTTTCGCCATTTTGTCAAGTCTAATAAAAAGTAATAATTATCTATTTTGCGTTATGAATGTCAATTTTTATTATACTGGTTATTACGCTTTCACTCGAAAAAGGATTTTTCTTTTGGATTAACCACTTCAGATTTTCGCGATTTTTTCCAATGCATTTAGATTAAGTTAAATTCTGTTTTACTTATTCAAATTAGATTAAAGTAATAGTGACTATCAATCTCTCTTTAAGGATGCGATAAAAGGAATAAATATATTACTGTCCATTATATCTCCTCCATTGAAGAAGATATATGAGGCCGATTTATATCAGTAATCTGTTGAAAGGTTTGTATAATAATGCATTATATATGATCAAAAGTGTCCAGACAGCTGTATGTGTGTTTTGTTTTTTTCAGTAGATAACTCAAAAATTAGGTTGGTGTTGTTTCGCCTTTTACTGTGTGTGCAATAACAGCTGCCACTCAAGAAGGAAGACTACTTATTTTTCAAATGTTGCAGCGGGAACGGCTCGCTATTCTTGCAGAAGAGCTCTGTCACCAATCTGGGTCGTCGTGGTCTTGCTTGCAGTCGATGTTTTAACTATCTGATACATGGTCCCTAGGATTCAGGTCTGGGCTTTGAGCAGGCTTGTCCAACTCCTAAACATCCGTGTCAGCAAACCACGTCTACACAGATTGTGCAATTAGGACGGGAGAACGATCCTGTTGAAACAGAAATGGACACTCTACGAACTGCAGCCTGCATGTGGCCCCCAACGAACATTTTGGGGGCCTTCCAGTATATCGGAGCACAATAATATATAATAAAATATCAAAATTTCTCCCGAAATAGGAAAGATAGTAGCAGAAAAGAGATGTCAAGTGTCAGGACGTAAAAACTAAGTTTTTCTGTCTCTTTTATTGACGTTTATTATTAAGTATTATTCGAAATAAACTATGAATTCTTTTTTGTTCTATGAATATTGATTTTTTTGCGGCCCACCTAAAGTTAAACTTTGCTTGTTAGACCCAGTTAACCTTTGAGTTTGTCACCCTTGTGGTAGACTAAAGGCCGTATCACACGTCCATTTTTCGTGCAACTTTTTCGCCCCAGCTGGGGTTAAGGGTTGCCGTAAGCAAAACGACATGCTCTGACGTCAGCCGCGCTCTTTCTGCACATTGAAAAATTACTCGCCATTTTTTTGTGAAAACGGCCATCCAATATTATTTCTTTTATACCGCTCGAGCTTTTATTGACAATCGAGAACAGATATGGCGTCTGATGATCAAGCAATTCTTGCGCATGGATTTTCTGCCATTTGTGCAAGTAGATTCAAGAAATCACAAAAAAAAGAAAAGAAAAATTTATCATAAAAACGGTCGCCTCTCTCTCATCCTCATGTGCCGATCTGCTGGAATCCTAATTTTCCCCCCAATCTTTACGTGAAATGTGGGTTTTTCGGATTCCACAGACATGGAAGCTTTTCAATCTCGTCAATTAAAAAGCTCTCCATCGTTTAGCTCCACTTTATAAGAAACATTTCCAACGAGCAAACACTTGACAAAGTCGAGGCTGCCATCTTGTTTTCGCGTAGGAGACGAAGAATCCCATTGGCTGGAATTTGGAGCAATTTTAATTTCGAACAGCTTTTTGAACTCACTAGCAAGAAGTTGTTCGAAAGCCATTGTTATGGCAACTGAGTAAAAATTGCACGAAAAGGCCGAAAAATTGCTCCAAACGTGTACGTGCGATAAGGCCTTAAGCCTGTAGACACGGACATGACATAATAATGCATTTTTGTCGCTGTTGCCAGGTAGCATGTAGGTTGAAATTTTCAGTTTTTCAGTGAATATGTCCGTGAAAACATTTGGTGACTAAAATTATTCGGATAAGCATCTTATTGAGACCAAAACAAGGCCGTCCAATTGGACCATGCCTTAAAACGTCCCTGGAAAACAGGCCATTGGTTGCTCAAAATGATTAAACAAATTTCCTAAACTTTATGGGAAACAAAAACTGCTACTGTTCAAATTACAATTTTAGTCGAATGTCAAAACTTCAGGTAAAAAAATAAATTCATCTCTTTTTTTAAAAAAAAATTCTTTTGGGGGGCGGGGAGAGGAAGAAAGTTAAGATCTCAAAACTTATTCGTATAATATATAAACTAAATGAGTTGCTCGTTCGTATTTTCTGAACTTTAAACCACATTCATCAATCTAACTATTTTAAGTCGTTAAAAATTTTTTTTCAGAATTTTAAAAACGTACGATAGAGCGAGAGAAAAAAAAAAAAAAACGACCGTCAGACGAATAGTTCATTTTGTATTCTCGAGTCGAAATTGTAATGTCTGGAAGATCAAAATTTATGTCTTTAAAGTAAAGTCATAAATAATGCATAAACTGGTAATCCAAAAATATTGCGAATTTCGGCACAAACAACTCTGAAGCAGCATCCGCCCTAATGCATTTTTGTTTCCTCTCTCTTTTTTTTCTTATCTTTATTTCCATTTTTTTAAGAAATTGACTTTTTCAATAACGATTGGTATTTTTTTTTATAAAAAAATTAATAATAGAAGGTCAAGCTATATATTGAGGGTACGAATTCAGGATTTGTCAAAAAGGAAATTGTTAATGTTTAAAAGCAGTAGGTATATAAATTATGTCCGTTATATTCTCTTCATAGGCCTGTTTAAAATTGTGCATTAATGTAGATCTGGGGTGGGCAATAAGTCGATCGCGATCGACTGATGGACCGCCAAGACAATTTGGAGTAACCACCCGAAGATAAGCCTTTAATAATTGTATACAGAAATATATTCAAGATTGACTGACAGTACGCAGACTAAGTCTTCTACTGACTATAATTACGAGAACTAACTTAGATGGAAATGTTTATTTTTTTAATGTATTTTGAATTGTTTGATAATAAATGCATCATTAGATATTATGATATTTATGGCTATTATTATTAAGTTTGTATTTTGCATTATATAAACGCGGTTTCAAAAAGTGAGTTTTTCATTTCATTTATAGTAGGTAAGTACATATTCCATAATTATTATTAAGTTGTAATAAATATTGTTGACTTTTTCCTTACATCATCCTGGGCAGCATACCTGGGCAGTAGGGGCACTCGTGAATTTTCAAAGGGGGGCGAATGTCTACCATTTCATATCCTACCCCAATACGCTGCCAAATATTTTTTTTTCATTTTGTTGTTTGTCGGGAACAAAGAACAGTAAGAAATAAATTATTGAATAAATAATGAGCATTATTTAATAAAAAAAAAATTGTTAATAACAAATTCTTAATTAAATTTTACGTACTATATACGTGGGATTATAATTGATCGAAAAAAATCATGGCCTATGGAGGAGGGTCCGGTCCCGTGGACTCCCCTCCCCCCTCTTCTTTGTGTGTGCCACTGATACTGGGGTGGGCCGCATCACCTTGAACAATTAGAAGTAGCCCGTACCCTGGAAAAGTTTGACCTCTCCTGATGTAGATTTTGTCTTTGCTTGGTGTCAGAAAGAATGACTCGCCTTTATAATGAACGTTAATTTGTTGAGGCTTTTAGTCCTAATGTTGGCATGAAGTGGAAGTTAGGAGAGTTGGATGCAGGGACGTCTTGAGGCATGAGCCAACTGGGCCCAGGGCATCGGCCATAATGGGGGCCTCGCTTTGTTCTCGACTAAGTCTTAATAAGATCATGATTCGAATAATTTCAAAAGTCAAATGTTAGTTTCGGCTGTATTCCCCGAAAAACTGGGAATTTCGGACGATTGTCTACTGGCTATATCTGATGACCATCGTCCATGTAGATCTACCACCATACACCATCATTACTCATCAGTCAAAAAGGCGGCAGTCGGTTGAGACGATTTGTGTGATTGTAAGTCATGCACATTTATTTGTTTCGGGTTATTGTTTATACGAGTATTTGACAACGTATGCTATGTACTGTCAACTTTTAAGGGTCATAAGTGGGGCCTCCATTTGTGAAGGGGCCCAAGGCTTTAAGAAGTCTTAAGACATCCTTGGTTGGAGGCCAGCTCAGGTATCGTCGTCGTGACTGGATCGTGGCTCAAAATTACGAGATCCGTCACCAACAGTAAATGAATGTGATTCATCTATAATGAATCATCTTCCTTCTGATACTGATTCATTTATTTAACACTGAAGGATAAATTAAGAGAAAAAAGTCTTAACAGGAAGTGATCGCGTCATTTAAGTAAATTTCTGAGTTTTATGAGACAAATTTTGTTTTGTTTAATTTGTTCCTGTCTTTTTTTTGTTTTGTCTTATTTATTGTATTTGAAGGGGTTTCGATCTCGGTACCTTTCGTTCCGTAAGCACGTAACTTACCGCTGGACTAAAATGATCAATTCAGTTCGAAGGCTGTTTCTAGCTTATATAGATACCATTGCCACACGCTCCCCTACCAGTGAGTCGGTTGATCAACGAACACGATATCGTTGTTATGGCGAGCGTGTGAGTTTTTGCTGTTGCGTCATTTGGATTTGATGGCTTTTGATTGATGCATCATTTGGGTCTGACGGCTTGGTTGCATTTGCGGCGGGTAGATAGGGTCACTACAGCTGCGCGAAGGTTGTGGTTTTCTTTGTTCAGAATCACCAATGAAGGAATTTCGATCTCGGTACTTTTCCGTAAGCACGTAACTTACCACTGGACTAAAATGGACTAAAATGATCATTTTAGTCCGGAGGCTGTTACTGACTTGTATAGATACCACCGCCACATATTGTTGATTTTGTGTTATTTTCTCTGCATCCTTTAGATTTTAGAATAGCCAAGTTAGGTTCCTGGCTTTTTTTAGCTGGTAACTTTAGGTTGAAACATTATTTTTATACAATACCTTTTGTTAAATCCTGATTTTTCAAGTATTCAACTTTTAGGCTTATTAAATCATTTAAACTTCTGTGCATTGTTTGGAAACTGCTCCCCAAAATCTACAAATATACTCAAAAATCAAAATAAGTAGTTTTTGGTGTAAAGCTTAAAGTAAACTTTTTTGTTTTATTTTTAAATTTCTTAATATAAAACTTCATTATATAAGAACGTCACTTTCATTACGTAAATACATTTTTGTGAGCTCCAGTACTTTTTTTTAATAGACTCCCAAAAGACCGGTTTGATCACTCCAAAACTTTCTGGTTGAGCTCGGTTTCCCATCGAGCAATACCCTGAAGGAAAAGCTTGGGGAAATGTCCTAAAAGCAAATCGACGTGTAGCCAGGGACTACAAGTCATCCATCCCTAAGATTATAACGTATTTGTCAATATGAAGAACTCGGAAGACTGGCTTAAAAGCTCTGGACCCTCCATAGGTAAGCCCTATCTCCGGGTAATAAATAAATATAAGGTACTAGACATTTATAGTATTGATTCATGCATTTTCTTCATTGCTCATTGTTATTATAGAACATAAATGTGGACATTCACAAAAGATATTAATTATTCCTTTAATTTCTCGATGTGATCATTCCTTTCAGAAAGAAAATTGCTTGGGATAGCTTTTTATTTTTATTTAAAAAATAAAAAAATAAAGAGGTGCTTTTATCTTTATTAATTTTTTCAGGTAAATAATTCCTCTTTCATTATCAAATACCATTTATTTTTGAACTTTTTTAATATAGTATAAATTCATTCAGTCTTAAAATCTTTCAAAAAATGGTGCGTGGTTCAAAAAAGTGTCACAAAATAAATAGCAGGATTACATAGGCTTAATCTAACATTTAGTAATAATAAAAGACAATATATATATGTAAAGTTTTCTCTTGAATTAAGAGACTCTATTAATTTGTTGCAGGCGTTGAAGGATTGAGGAGACTTCTTGGTATAATATACACTCACTTCCAAAAGTTAAGCACGAAGATGTAAAATGCAAAAAAATCAACAAATACTGCTTTGATTGACACAAAATTTGGCAGTAAAGTAGCTTATATATTTATACATGAAACAAAATCAATAATTATATACAGAAATCAAAACAATATTAAATTTTTGTAAGTTATCAGATAATGTCATACTGGAGACTTAAACAGAATTATGTATAAAGTAAAAATAAACAGCATAAAATGAAAAAAAGGACATTAATAGGGTATGAGATCCCTCCTCATCTGTATGCAAAGTTTACACCTTCTGACCATGCTTTCAATTAGGTGGTCAACCACCGCAGAATTAAGCAATCGCCATTCTTGTTGTAGAGCAATTTCCAGCTCAATAAGAGTGGCTGGAAGTGGGAAGCGTGAAGATACAGCACGGCCGAGAACATCCCAAAGATTTTCAATGGAATTAAGGTCGGGCGAATATGCTGGCCACGCCATACGCGCAATCCCTTCACTCTCCAGGTAGTCATCGACGATGTCAGCTCTATGGGGACGTGCGTTATCCTCCATTAAAACAAAAGTTGGGCCAACTGCTGCAGCGTACAATCTCACAATGGGATCTAGGACTTCATCTCGATACCGGACAGCCGTCACAGAAGCCGGTTTAAAGATATGCAGGTCGGTGCGGTATCCTAATGAAATCCTTGCCCACACCATAATGCTTCCGCCTCGGAATGCGTGATGTTCGGTGATGTTTTGGGGCTGATTGCGTGTTCCTTGTTTACACCATATCCTTATATGCTTGTCATCTGGCTCCAGAGCAAATCTTGACTCATCAGTAAACATGACATTACCCCAGTCAGACACAGTCCAATTGCCCTATTCCCGGCACCCCTTTAATCGTGCCCCTCTTGATTGGACGGATAGAGGAACACAAACTCGAGGTACCCGGGCATACAGTCCATTCATACGTAATCTTCGGCGAACAGTAGCTGCATATATAGCCTTACCAATGGACGCTGTAACCATAGATGTCACAAGTGTGTGGAGGTCGCTTTGCGATTCCGCTTGGCTACAATAGCAATATATCGATCTTCTGCGGGGGTTGTAACCCTTGGGCGACCACTTACGGGCCTTCGGACAACTGTCTGTGTGGTTTGGAATTGTTTCCATAAATGTGAAATTACAGAATGATGAACGCCGAAGAAAAGAGCAACATCTGTGATCGACTGTCCTGCTTCAATGCGCCCACAGCACGCCAGCGCTCAGAATCTTCCATTCGTTTTCTGGAAGTCATAGAAACACGTATGTCTTAAAAACAAATTGTACGAAATTTTTAAACATCTTCTATCAGCACTTACAATCAACTTCTGTAACCCTTCATAAAGTTGGCTTCTTATAAGACTGCCCTTTTTGCATATTTCTTGACATGAAAGCACGATTGGCTGTTACCTAACATATTTGCATACTTCCATCTACCTCTGCAACGAATTGAATCCTCTTCAATTCTGATTGGCTTCCAGAAATTAGCATTTTCTTCTCCGTGCTTAACTTTTGGAAGTGAGTGCACTTTTTCTTTTCTTCAGATACGTGTTTAAATAATTTACTAAACACAGTGGAATGAAAAACTATAAAATTAATATAAAACGCGCTAAAATTTTTTTGTCAGTGAATTTAAATTTATATCTAGGCTTTCCCTCATAGTGTTTTTTTTTTTCTTCTTTACACTTTTATATGTTTAATCAGACATTCAAACTTTCAGAAAAAAGCTATCGTTTCAATAGCTATTTGTAATATTCTTCTTATTCATTATTTGTAGATAATGGATTTTAATTAATATAAATTTTTAAAACCAAAGGGCATTTCTCCCTTATTTCATTTCTAAATTAATTATATCTAAATAAAAAATTAAATCGTCTATTATATTGGATAAAAATACATTTTAAAGACATTTCCAAGCTAACTGTATGTAAAGATTGATTAATGAAAACCTGAAATCTGTTTTATAATTTTACATTCATAGAAACAGACTATTATTAAAAAATATGAATTTTTTTTCGAGGGGGGGGGGGGCTGGTCTCTTAGCATCATGATCGCTTCCTTTTACTTGGTTTAAATTAATAATTATTGAATGTGCCTATTGTTTTTTTTTCTCGTCATTGATCGAAATTTGAGAAGATAAATCTTTATCTGAGGGAGGGGGGAAATAAAGTTCTACACTCAAAAAAGCCACTGTAACGTCGGGCTATAGAGGAGGGGGGGACTTGCCTAACATCGTTAAGATGTGGAAGAGAAATTTCGAAAAAGGGAATTGTAATGACGTTAATTTAGAAATCACACACACACCAGGAAGTTTTTACCCTGACAAGGGAAGGGAACTTCTATATATGGCAATATGTTATGCATTCGAATATGTCCGTGCAACGCCGGATTAAATGGAGAGGAAAGAAACCTGTCTCACAATGAAAAGAAGTGAACAAATTTCGAAAAAGGAAATTTTATTGACATAGTTATAGAAATCACTAGCATCGCGCACGTACACACACAAACATAACGCTATCATCGTGAGGGAATCAGGAAATTCCCATGGGGATTAAGTTATTCCCTCGGTAAAAGCCCGTGCAACGCCGGGCTAAGCGGAAAGGAAAGAAACAAAGAAGTCAAAGTAATTTCGGAAAATTAATATTGAAAGTGCTGATTTTGTGAAGAGAAGGGAAAATGTTAAACGAGAAAGTCATGACACGCACTCATGGGCCATGCACTCACATCGTACGCGTCACACCCACACAAAAGTGCTGGCGTCAGAAAGAAAGGAGGAAATTAACATGGGGATTAAGTTATACCCTCGGTAAAAGCCCGTGCAACGCCGGGCCATGCAGCTAGTTTCCTTTAAGATCTGCCATGATTGGTCAGAACACGCGGATGATGCAATATTACATCATCTTGTTAAAAAAATGAACATGGCAGTTTCTTAGGAAATAAAGTTGGGGTTAACAGTATATTTAAAGTAAGGCGGGTCAACTAAAAAATCATTATCACGTGAAGTCTTGAAGGGTTCAAGACCATTATGAATTAAGTAAAATCCATCGACAGGAAATTTAAACTCAAACTCAGTGGCGCAACAGCCCATGAGGACCAAGGCCTACTGTGCCTATCTCAGTATACGTGACCATTGGGCACTGAGATGCCTGAGCAAATGGCTCGATCAGGCGGTCAGTCTGAAGCGAAACCCTCCCTGTTTAGTTCCTAAGCAAGCTTCGTACGCATTTATCGACCCACTGAAGGGAAGCAAGTCTGAGTCGACCTTGCCAAGCCCGAGGATAGAACCCCGGACCTGTGACGTGGAAGCGCGATACGTTACCCCCCGGCCACTGGGCCTCTACAGAAACTTTAAGTGATGAATAATTATCACACACACACACACCATACAAAAATAATATAGTTAAAAAAAATAGAACTTCTTCCAGCTTATGTTCTAGAAATGACCCAAGAAATCAATTACATTTTGAAATAACTTACAGTTAATTTCTTGTACATACTCATTTCCATATCTATACCATTTCTTCCAGAAGTGACTGAAAACATCGAAAAATTAAAATAATAGCCCTGAAATAACTTTTTTTTAAAAATTTCATATCCTGAGACTTTTCAAGGGCACAAAAAGGAAAATTTTCGTGTGATAAAAGTCTGCATATTTGGGAACTGACATTGTTTTAAATCAGCTGCATTAAGAAAATGCAAATTAATATTCTGATTACCTGGTTAATTCATCCAAACTCATGATATAACATCGAAAACGTGACAAAATCATTTTAATTCCCTTTTTTTTTAGATGAAATCGCTCTGTTGAAAATGCTCTTATGACCTAGAATGCACGTGTTTTCATCTTTTCCGGATCTAAGTGCTTTTCTGCATATGAATCAACTCCTTTTTTTCATAATTGTAAAAAAGGGGTTAAGAGGAAAAGTTCTGTAATAAAATGCGCCGGATTCCGAAATAAACACAGTGAACACTTAAAGTGATAGTGACATATCACTCAACATCGTTAGTAATGATAATTTAAAGCAGAGATTCCCAAGCATTTTATTCTCATAGAACCCCTTGCCATGTTTTTCGATTTTGGGTAGACTCCTACTTACCTAATAAATGAATTTTCGCAAATTTGCCAACTTAAATATCTTTTTGACAGCTGGCAAAGAGCTATACTTACTTTAAAAGATTTAATTTTCTAACTGTAGTGGAGTATAGTGTTTAAAACCTAAGACACATTTGTTAATTAATTAAATTAAAGTTTAATTAATACATAAAATAACTGTTACATAAAGTAACTGAGCTACAAACAAATGCTTTTAATGGGAGGGATGAATCTGGTGTTTCCAAAGTTGCTGATATCTATTTCTAAATTTTACTTTAAGATTCTTAGTGCCTATTCCGTTCAGTTCCTTTGTAATATGACATTTGTTTTTCTTTCACTGTGACCTTATTAATCCATTGCCTACTGTGGTATTACCATAGTCAAAGCATTCTCAAACCTAGTTTCAAAATCTGAGTAAATGGTATTTAAATGTAGAACGTAGGTGAAAACGTCCTTTTCATGGCAAATTATGTGGGACAAATTGAGAAACTAGTAAAATTCGGGACGCCCAATACTATACTCCTTAGCTTCATTCTGGCAAGGAACGCCGAAATGATGGTCCTTGTAACTGCAAATTAACTTCATTTTTTTATAAATTTAGTAAATAAATCTGGTTTCCACGGTTAAATTTTCTTTTAAAATTAAAGTCATGTTCTGATTTAATGGGAGCTACTATCGTAAACCCCCATTTACACCTCATGGACCTCCAAATTATTTTTTCGCTGACGCCCCTTGCTGGTTGTCATAGACTCCTGAGGTTCTATATAGACTACTTTGGGAATCACTGATTTAAAGTTTAAAAATAATTTTAACTTTAGTTATAACATGTTTCTATAATGTGCCTTTGGTATGCAATTATAATTTGATTTTTAATAATTTCTTTTTGGTTGAGTTACATATAAACCTTTAACGACACTTTTTTTAATTTTTGTAATACAAACCTCAAATCTCAGAATTATAAACTCTTTGAATTGAATTAATTTAAGCATCAAAAATTTGGTAGCAGGAGCCGCCACTAGATGGGGTCATCAATGAAATGAATCTCACACTTGGGAATTTGCCGTGTCTGCAAACTGCCAAAATACAGCCCATTAGAAAAAAAAAAGAATTATAAACAACAGCTATTGCGCGATAAAATCTGTATTTCAATTGGAACTTCACATGCCATTTTTACCATGTCAAAGTGAAGGTTATGGTAGACACCATGTCAAAGAGAAGGCTTTGAAACTACTGCATACTTAATATGCATCACCGCTTCCTCCCACCCATTGTTGAGAGTCTATCTGAATTTATTCCATTCTATCGCTCTATTTAAGTACCTCGTATGGATCCTCTTTTAGTCCACATCTTTTTTTTTTTAAATCTCCAAGGCGAATTATTATCCACATATTGGACAGAAGTCTAATACAAAAAACAAGAAATATAAAAAAAAACATTTTAAGTCAATTCCTACTCAGATCAACAAAAAAAAAAAATTATTTTAGTTACCTTTTTATTAAATAGTAACAATTAACATAAATATGTACATACATATGACAGAATCACAACATTAAGTGGCAATTAATTTTTATTAATCATCTTTAAAGTATCGTATTGTCATTCAAAACAATCGTGTATATAAAATTTCAGTTCAACTACATGCCTTGAAACGTGAGAAAAAAAATATTTAAAAGTTTTGACCCAGATTGCTAAAAAGGAAGACAACGTAGCTGTATCTGTAATTCTTCAAATAATTAATTTCAGTTTATTGATTAATTAATTATAATTAAATTATTATATTGTTGCCCAAAACAATTGTGTATAAAAAATTTCAGCTCAAATGAGCGCTTCAAAATGTGAGAAAAAAACTTTTTCTCCAAGTTTTGACACAAGTCGCCAAAATGGTCGCTAATTCACCAAAAATGATGCCAACGTGGTTGTATTTGTAATTCTTTGAATAATGAGTTTTAATCAATTAATTTTTATTAATTATAATTAAATTACTGTATTGTCATCCAAAATAATCGTGTGTATAAAATTTCAGCTCAGTTGAATGCCTTAAAATGAATCTTATTAACGATTGAAAATTTGAACAAGATAAATATAGAGAGAGTGAGCTATAATATAGTATGAATTGAATGACGCAGTTTGGCACGATTTGTTTTTATTCGTTGCCAAAGGTGTGGACTAAAATAGGATATACACCAAATACTTCTATGCTGCGATTTTTTAATGCAAAAATAACAAGTAAACTTATATGATTCAATCTGTTTTTGTTAATCTCCAAAAAGAACGAACTGCTTATAAATTGTTGCCATTCACAAAACCATAATTTTTGCAAAACATGGATAATGGTAAAAAATGTAGGCATTCAAATGTTAAACAACGTATATAACAAAAAAAATAGGGAAGCTTAAGAGTTCTTAAAGATTATTTAGAATTTTAATCAATAAGTACTTAGTTTTTCAGTTTTTAAAATCAAAGGAAAAATAATAACATCATAGTATTCATTGTTTACCAAGATCAACCTTCTGCTTCGAATTTGCAACCAAACGATTTCTGATACGTAATTCTATAAAAAAAATTTTTATTAGATAACAATTTAATAAATCAAACCCTTTTTAGCGCGTTTATAAACTTATGATGGGATGTAATGAAAAATATATCATTATCTGTGTGTGTGATATAAACCATATATACAACATATAATTTTTTTTACTGTAATATAAAAAATAAAAACGCTGTCAGGTGTTGATACTCTACCTAATCATTTTCTTTGTTTTTTTTATGCATTTTGGAAACTTAAAATGGCTAATGGCAACAGTGGAATTTTTATGTTGTTCTTATTTGAGTTGTTATTCATGAGTTATAGAAAATCAATTACTACTAAATAACTATATAATTATTAGATTTTATGCCTTTTTATAATTTTGAGATGTTGAAACAATAGATTAACCTGATTAATCACAATTCTTCTGATTTCGAATTCCATAACGGTTCAAAAGTGCTATTTTTTAAAAATGTCCTTGCATGTGTGAGTTAAGCGAATTTGAGTTTTTTGTTCCTGTCTCAAAAAGATTTTAAAGTTTTGTGTCTAATAATAAAATCCAACAATAAAGTAATTAAAATATGTAGTGTTTGGGAAGCGTTTTTCTTTGTGGTTTTCAACATAAATTCAATAAAAAAAAGTAGCTGATAACTAACTGTAAATAGCTTGTATTTGTGCAAATTTTGCGTGTCGTCGCCAAAATGTCTGCTTGGCGAGATTTGCATCCAACATCAAAGTCTTTATGTATTTAAATATTAGTATCAACGGGTTTAATATGAAAAAAACCAACCACAATCACAGATTTTGGTGGAAAATGGCGCAATTCGCATGGAGCCAATTTGGCTTCGGTGACGCTAATACATTCATTCCGTCTAAACAAATCATTGCACGTATTTTAAAATTTACAAAAGAAATTTCAAGGCCTTTGTTTCAAGAAAAATTTTCCTTTTTTAATTCTTTTGAAGAAGAAACGATTGTTCCTTTAAAAAGAATAATAATCCAAACTCTTACGAAATGAATCCCACATATTGCTATAGTTCTCGGTTGGAATGGGGATGGAAAAAAAAATCAAAATTTGACGTCAAAGAAATAATAAATAAATAAATAAATAAAAACTTTAAAAAAAATAGAAGACCAAGAAAAGGAAGGGAAAAAGAAAAATCTCCGATGAGAAGAAATGGTGAAAAAACCGGTTAGTAGTTTTTTTCCTTCCCTGATTTATGTATCCATTTTTCCTACTTTCTTTACTTCCTTTTTATTTATATATTTTTACCTTCCTTTTTTTCTCTCTCTCTCTATTGCATTGTTTATCTTACAGTTGGTATTTGTAAACCATTAACTACAAATCACGGGAAAAATTGAATTTGGTTATGATAGGCAACTATAGACAGATTCAACAAACAGCAATATTGAAAGATATTAGACAATAGTGATCATAAATAAATGAGATACTGTGCTTGGTTGCTGCCATTCACATTTTAATAAATGTGAAGGTCTATGGCACTCCTTTCGATTGAAAGGACTCAAAAAGGTTATTTACATAACAAATACAGCACCTTCTTATGATGGTAACCTGTTGCCAATAACATTTTTTTTCTTTCTTGACGCTGAATCCCTATTATATATACATATCTTCTTTTTTTTTAGAAATTGGACTTTTTCCCCTTGAGGCTGTCAGGAATTTTATATAAGTTTTTTAAAAGAATTTCTGTTGCCATTTTATTAATTAATATGTTTTTCTGTCACTGGCTAAAATATCCATCAATGCACGAAAATTGGAATTTTTTTACAGCAATTACACGATGTAATTTTTTGAAAAGTAATATTTTTAATCAAAACTCTGCTCTAAATAAATACTAAAATAAAAAGAGTTTCGATGATCAGTTGAAAGAGAATCAAAGAATTTTTTTTTTTTACCGAAGGGTTTTCCTTTATTATTTAGCTTCATAGAATTCTTTTTAAAAAATCCTTTTTCTAGTTCAAACATTTATTTAAAAATTTCTATTATTAATATTTAAGGAAATTTTTGTTAATAATTGTTAATTACTAAACCACAATACGATAACTATTAAAACAGTAATAAATAACACCAATAAAAAACGAGTTTTTAAACACGGGTTTCCTTTCATACTTTGCGTAACATAATTTTTTTTATGCACCTTAAATTTTAAGAGCGAAAAGTAACGTTGAGTCAAATTGAATTCATTCAATATTTAGTTTTAATAATTTATTTATTCTCTGACAATTATTAAATTTATCATTTAAAATAAATACGTGAGAATTTTTTTAACTCAGTTAAGCATTATAAAGCGAACGAATATTGACTTACAAGAGGAATAAAAAATTCAAAATGCATTGAAAATTGATGACACATTTTAAAACCAAATATACATTGTTAGTGTGGGTTGGCTACGTTGCATTTTTCCATTTGTTATAGTTAATATGCTGTTTCAATATTCAATAATTTCATGCTGTAAGCCGGGGGGGGGGCATGATAATTTACGAGGGGCACGAACATATTGAAAAGTCGAAAACAAAAGATTATTTAAAAAATTATTAATTTACTGAAAGTAAACAAAATACATTCTGACATGATAAAATATAAAATACACATTTGCATGATTATAATTGAATATTGGGTCGCAAATATTGAAACTTTAGGAAGTACTGTTGTAAGCAACTGGAATTATTAGTAAAATTTAATTCTTTAACTAAATAGTTTTAACCAGCTTTTATTAATTATAATTAAATTATCGTATTGTCATCCAAAACAACCGTCTATAGAAAATTTCAACTCAATTGAGCACTTTAAAATGTGAGAAAAAAGCTATTAAAGTTTTGACACAGACATAGTTACAACGTGAGTTGAAGGAAACCCATTACAATAGATAAATTCAAAAGAATTTCAACACTTTTTTTTTCCAGCAGATGTAACGTTATTTGAAAATTTTACGTAGAATGGGAAAAAATGGTGATATTAAAAACTATGGCAACTTATTGCTTGACCCCGAGAGAAAAAGACAGATTAAAAATAAATATTTTTAAGGTCCTGGAACAAAGATTGGGGATTTTAAAATTGATTGATTTGAATCAAAATTATATAAAACAATTCGTTTGTTTCCAATATTGCTTTTTAAAAAATTCCTTATGACGTATCAGTTAAAGTAGTATTTCAATCTATAGCTTAAAAAACATTTAATTCTTTGTAGATATATATTAAACACCAACCTCCTTCTAAATAAAAACTTAAAGGAAAACTTGTTACTAATATTTTTGAAATTGGAAGTTATTACTGGTAAAAGCAGATTCAAGAAAGAGGACCCAATTATATAGTAGATGCATATTAGCATAAAAAAATATTTCTTAATTGAATATTTTATTACAACCCTAGTTATTTCTCATGTTTACTTTTACTATTAGGGTTTTCAAAGGTATTTCTCGACAAGATTTTTAACATTTTAAATATTTTTTTATACAATGCGCGAGTCGTATTTGTTTTGAAAAAAGTAAAATGGCAAAAGTATGTTTTGTTTAACAGAAATCGAAATTTTATGTTTGAAATTACTGTAGCTGTATTTTCATTTTTTCTTCAACTTGCATTATTCGAAAAATAATGTGTTCGGATCCGGGAAGGCAGCATTCCTAAATTTCCGTCTCAAATCCCATTATTTCACCCTCCCTGCTGTTTATAGACATCGGGTTGTCCACCCCTATCAACAGTATTCGTTTTTCCCTGTTATCCCCCTCTCCCACTAGAAATCCGTTAATCTGCCACAGACCCCTCTCTTCGAACCACTCCATGAAAAATCAGAACAATATCAGAGTGGACCGCAGAGCTATCGTTTGATGTCCCCTCCTCTTTATCTGAGGCCGCTGCTTTCAGATCCATGCAATTGCTCCGAACTGACCAGACCTTTTGCCGTCTCAGCTATATCCTGAAAAAAAATATATACATATCAGTCAAAATTATGAATGCTGCGAAACAGAAAAGGCACAATTGAGAAGGACGGGAGAACGTGTATTGAAAAGAGAGCCAATTAAAATCGTCTATAAATAAGAAATTCTAATTTAAATTACCATTTTCCGACATTTGGATAAATTACAATTCACAAAAAAATTCTGGATAGCTAAAAAAAAAGACGAGAAGGAAAATTTTTTATAACAGGGAGTCCCGTTGTAAAACAATGAAAATGGGTTTGAAATGAAACCTACAAAACCACCATCAAATGCTAAGAAATTTCAAATGTCTCAAGAAAATGGATTTAGTGAACCTTCGATTACAGTGAACCTCTTTGGACTGTAGAAAGGCTCAGCAAAATGGGATTTGACTGTACAGAGATCTAAAAACTAAAACAGTTGACTTTCCAACACTCTTGTAACGAATCTATCCGCATTTTCCCTAACAATCCTCTTGGGGAATTACTTTCTTTAAGTATTATTTGATTGAAAACTTCCTCCCGAAGAAAAAGATACGATATATGTAAAATGTGTCGTGTATTTAAGTATTAGCTTTCGGGTTCGAGGGAGAGAAGAGAGGTTAGAAGCTAAAGGGTAGCGTGAAGATTAGCGTAAGATAACGTAAAGTTAGACGAGAGCACTTCGTAGATTATTCAACTAATATTAAGATGGACGATTTGGTCCATTAGTTGTTAAATTGGATTCGGTCGGTTCGCATTGGATTATTTTAGAAATTATCTTCATATATAAGAAGGTGTATTGCCTGGAAGTGCTAAATGTAAGTGATCCGATTTATTATTATATCTCCAATTATCTCGTCTACTTTGCGATTGCTTCCATATTTATCAATTGGTGCATTTCTTAACTTGGGTTGATGAATTTGTGTCGTTGTTGAGAATAGTAAATAAATTGTGTTGTTTTGACTAATGACTAGTTTTCCTTCCAACTCTCGTACACTGATGGCTGGAGAAACCCTACCATCATTACACCCTTTAACGTACTTTTAAAATTAATTAAAGCTCTTTCATGTATGTCACGCATTTTTGAATAAAGCATTTTAACGGAGAAGATTAGGGGCCCCTGCAAAGTCAGGTTTTAGACCCCAAGCCCAATTTTACAAGGGATTGCATAATTGGTGGCTTTGGGCCTCCCTAGAATCCTGCTCCCCAGCAATGCGGGGATTGGGGGGGGGGGGTGTACTTTATGCCCTTGATTTTGACTGATTTTTGTTAGAACATGCTTATTTGTAGAAACAGATATTTACAATCCCATTTTCTGAAGCTCTGTTCAGTATCAAAGTACTGCTATATTGCTGTTTTTCGATACAAAGCTATTTCTACAATTAGGACATGATCTTGCGTTAAAATTTTCTTGAAACACACTAAATTCAGATATTAAAGACGGGAAAGGAAATAAGAGAAATAAAAGTTTTTAGCACATTAACGTTTTTGAATATGTTAACGACCGTTAGGATTTCCTTCTTTTTCTGACTCTGAAGACCTCGTGGAAAAATTTAAAGATCCCCTAGCCTAGATTATTAAATTGCTCCTTATGAAAAAACTCTATAAGAAAATATATTTTAATCAAGGATATTAATTCAGTTTTTTTATTAGTTGCAACTACATATATATAGCTATTAGCATAACGTAATATTGTCAAAAAATAGAAGCACATAGAAGTGTTGAAAAAGTCTGTAAAAGTTACAATAATTGAGGAACTTTAAGTCAGTCATATCTGTTTTCGGAGTCAGGAAGGGGTCAGTCTTCAAAATCTTGGAGGTCGGCGATGTCAGGCTGATACATAAAGAGGGGCTGCAGTGATCGAAAGTTTAAGAACCCCGCTGCTGTTTATAATCCTGCTCTTTGACAGAACAGATCAGGTAATCTCCAGATTAACTGGGTTTCATTATCTCTTTCAAAGCGCTAAAAGAATTGTAACTTATGTGTGTAAACGAGAATAAAACTAAATATTTACCTTGTTAACTTACAACTTAGTCACATAGAAATTAGCAATTATAAATCTGAAAAAGTTAACAGTGTTACTTATTTGGGAACTGAGATAAATAATAAAAATAGGTTGGCCGCAGAAATTTATTAAAAAAATCATTGCGGCAAATATAATAGATGCTTTTATGCCTTGAAGATCTATTTAAAATCCAGTTTTCTCAAATTAAGAACTAAATTGTTTCTTTTCAAACGTCTTATAAGATATGTCCTGATTTATGCATCAGACACTTGGCTATTGACTTTACGTGATGAGCAAGCTTTGGGAATTTTCGAGAGAAAGATCTTACGCTGCATTCTTGGTGGGATCCAAGTGAATGGATCATGCAGAAGAAGATCAAACATAGAATTCTACAAAATTTACAAACAACCTAATATTGTAAAATTTGTCAAATTACAGACTTAAATTGGCTGGTCATCCGGCTAGAATGAATGAAGAAAATCTTTCTGGCAAATCCCTTGAGAAATAGACCTCGGAGCAGACCCCGTTAAGATGGATTGACTGAAAAAAAGACTTTGTTATTTTAAAGGTCAAAAACTGGAAAACAGTGGCCAAAAGTAGAGATGCCTGGAGAAAGGTTCTGGAGGAGACCAGGGCCGTCGAGCCATTAAAGAAGAAGAATTATCTCATTAACGCTTCGGCACTTTGATGTTGTTTCACATTTATGAATATTAAATCACAGAAATAAATAAGAATTCCAAATGGTGCAAAATGTTATGATGGTGGGAAGGTATGAAGGTATGCGTACGGGAGATACATGATTTACATTTTAAATGTGCAGCAGTAAAAAAACGTTCGATTTCTGATCAGTCAAATCATCCATTCACGTGACTTACTACATGAAAGAGTCTTTCACGATAGCTTTTTGATGAAAAGATATTATCGATTATCACTATCGCTCAGTGGAATGTAGATATCGAAATTGAGAGGGGAAGTTAATCTTTGAACTCTCTTTCGAATCTAAATACTTTTTTTTTACAAGTTTTACAAAGAAAAAACTTTCAATATGTGAGCTTTATGTACAAACCGTAGAAAGAAAGAATCCACCGTCCGCAGTAAATAGGTCACGAATGTATCTGCACATGACACCGCAGTAAATGGCAACAACAACAAAAAGACAAACATAAAAAAAAAAAAAAAGAGTTCCACAACTTTTATTTTTTGTATGACCTTCCACTGCATGAAAAGATCTTCAGAAAGTTGGTTAAGTTCATGGCAGTCAGTTACAGAACCCATTTTGCGGTTAGGAACATTTCCTTTAACATCGGGCGTATTTATTGTAAAGGAACTTGAATTTTTTTTGCGGGATGAAAAAAAAAATGTTCGCTACAGCAAATAAAACAAAAGTTAAGGTAACTTTATAAAAGAATACTTTTATTTGGGATAAAATTAATATGATCTGAGGATTTAAAAGATATTAGTAAAGTTTTTTAAAAAAAAGTCGACTTAGAATGATTGGGGGGAAAAGTAGCATCTTTTTGATGTAACAATAATAATAAATCCAACACTAGCCCTACATAAAAAATAAAAAAAAATTAATAGTCTTTTTAAAAGGAAGAAAACAAACAGTTCAGAGATAGTTCGCTTGAGAATCCTGGAATAAAGATGAAGATAAGAAAAAAAGTGGACAAATTAAACATTTAAGAAAAAAAATAGAAAGAAGTCTGACTTTTTTTTTTTGATTAAACCTTTTTTTCGTGGATTAAACACATTCCGCACTCTTACAAATTAACATCCTGAGGAAAAAGAATTAAATACAATTCGTCGTGATTTCAAAAATTGATTTGTCATGTTATCTTCTATGCACACCAAGATATAAGCCAAATAAAAAAAAATAACAATTAATCCAATGTTTCGAGAGGGGGGGGGGATGGCGAACTCACAAGTGTTTTAAATTTTTTTTGAAACCTTACTCTCATTTTTAGTCATTGTTAAATTATAATCGATGGATAAAACCTAATTTTTATACCTTCATGGGTTCCGTTTCGAGGGCGCAGGCGATGAAATCGTCGAAAATGATACAACCGACGCCAAACGGAATATTCCCTCTAGTAACCTTTTACCACTCATTTTCAAAACAAGTAGTGATCTTTTCTTACCTGCGCAGCGTTTTTTTCATTTTTTTTTCCAAAAATAATATTATCAATATTTTTTATGTGAAAACTGTGTGTTGTCGCCAATAACACCAACTTGGCAAGATTTGCACCAGCGAAATAGGAAAAGTACCCTTTCTTGTACTGCTCCTTCTGACAAAAAATTTCAAGAGAAATGTCTTTTTAAATGTTTTTACTAAGAGGGAAAAAAAACCCAACAACACAGGTATCATTTTAACTACCTGTTCGCCAAGATGAAGGGGGAAATTAACTGATTTCCACCATTGTATGATTCATCAGTTTAAAAATAATATGTCATTAAAACCTATGTCTAGTTTCAAATGTTATAAAAATTCCATCTACAGCGAACCTTAATTGACCTTGTGATTTAAAAATACAATTTACGTAAGCAAACGTGTGCCAATTATTTATTACAAATCAAATTTATTTCGATAATTTTTCTCTGTAAATAAATGCATCATAAATGAGTTTTTTTTAGCAAAAATTTCGTTACCGTTTGTTGGCTCCAATCTCGCCTAGCGGATATTTTTGGTGATGACATTTAAAGTATGAACAAATAAAAGCTACTTCTCCTGTCAATTGTTACTCTCTAATTTTGCTGAATTTCTATTTATTACCAAGCAGAGAATGACGGGAAATGATTGCAATAGGTGATATTTGGTGTGTACAGATAGCAACATTTGGCGATTTATCGCTTGTGCCCTGCTAACCAAATAGTACTAAAGTTTATTTTCAATTTTCTGGCAGCAATATATATAATTATTTTAACTGATTGAGAAACAGCTCGTAGTATAATTTATATTTCTTATTTGGGTCCGTTGATCTGAAAGAATCTGTAAAAAGTCATAAGCAAAACACTTTCAATGATTTAATCACGTGACCCCTTTTTAAACTTTCCTTCTCATTTGTTATGGTATTGAAAATGACTTTTACACATTAGTGACCATTTAAATATAATTATTTTGGTAACTCATTAACCTTTTTGGCGATATCTCGATAAAGTTTTATCAAGCGTTTTCTTAATCTCATAACATCCTATATTATTAGAATTGTTTGCAATTTATTTATTAAGAAAAATCATAAATTTATTTGACACTTTCTGTAAATATTTTTTTTTATCTAATCAACTATTTCTTACGTTTCCTTAAATCCCCTTGACTTTTAAAAATAACATCCAAAAAAATTAAATAAAATCTATTTAATTGTCTAGCAGCTATGAGTCAACACACGTAACAATAAAACATACTCTAATTCACAGTTTTTTAAACCACTCACGTGTGTCGAGAGAGAGAGAGAAACAGATTATTTCAACTAGAAAAGGAATAACTTTGTATTCAATTCCATGGTTCACTTTTGAGGAAGTGCAATTCACTCTCTCGAATTTAGCGACTAAAATTTTGTCCTGGAAAAGCACACTTAATTGAATGGATTCTTTCGCCCTACAAACGCTCTTCAACAACTAGCTCCTTAATTGGTGTAAAACTAGTGGGTGGAGTTCAACCACCCATATAGGGTGTAGCTGCAATTACATTTAATTTAAAGTATAATTTATTGTTGTGTTACTGGTGCGTTAAAATTTTAGTAACTTTGTATTTATTAATGGGATCAAATAAGCGCGAAGTAATGTAATACGTTACATTTATTATGAGATTATGTTGGTTATTTTGAATATGTTATACCTAATGGGATCACAGGCCACGTTTTGAACAGATCTCATAGATTTTAGGTACTCACTCCGGGGACGTCTTAAGGCATGGGGTAATTGGGCCCGGGCCCAGGGCTACAACTTCGATGGAGCCGTCTCAGTGGCGTGATGGAGAATATTAGGAGCCCCTGCAAAGTCGGGGTTTGGGCCCCAAGAATCTTAAAAAGAATTGCAAAACCATAGGCTTTGGGGGCCTTTAGAAATCCTGGTCCCCCCCCGCAGTGCGGAGGTGTACATTATGCCACTGGGCCCTCCTCTCGTTCTTGACTTAAGATTTTAATTTTTCTTGAGATCCGGATAATTTTGACCGTCGACTGTTATTTTTGGCATAATATCCGGAAAAATTGGGCTTTTGTTTTTAGACCCAGGGCTTTCATGAAGTCTTAAGACATCATTGTTCCTGTCCTGTTGCTCTCAACAACAATTCAAATGCCCCGTTCTCAGTAACAGAAAAATATTTTGTAACAATATAAAAAAAAAGCAAAAATAAGTAATTAATAACAATACGATGATAAAATCTGAAAGCTTCACGTCGCAATACGTCGTTTACATATGCAGGTAGGTCAGAAACTCCCGTCATCTATAATTTTAGTAAGGAAAGCAAAGTATATTTTAAGATATATTCATTGTCATTTGAAATCAAAACTAAATATCTTCTTCTTCAATGGCTCGCCAGCCCTGGGTGGGCCCTAGCCTTCTCCAGAAGTTTTCTCCAGTCATCTCTACTTTTAGCAACTGTTTTCCAGTTTTTGATCTTTAAAATATTTAGGTCTTTTTTGACACAGTCAATCCATCTTAACGGGGGTCTGCCCCGAGGTCTATTTCCCATGGGCTTTGCCAGAAAGATTTTCTTGTAGCAACGATCTTCATTCATTCAAGCGAGATGACCAGCCCATTTAAGTCTCTGTAATTTGACAAATTTTACACTATCAGGTCCTTTTTATATTTTGTAGAGTTCTAAGTAGATCTTCTCCATGATCTATTCACTTGGATTCCACCATGAATGCAGCGTAAGATCTTTCTCTCGAAATTCCCAAAGCTTCCTCATCACGTAAAGTCAATGGCTAAGTCTCTTATGCATAAATTAGGACAGATCTTATATATATATATATATATAAGAAAACTAAATATACCTAAGTAAATTTGTTCTTTAGAAAAATGTAAGACCTGTAGGCCTTTTAGTGTAGAATTAATCTAACTAGTTTAAAACGCCACCATGTCAGATGGATCAGAAACAAATTTCTTTTAAAATTCGTTTCTCTTATCTCAAAATGAATTAAAAGTTACAAATCAGCAGATAGAGTTGGATTAGAATTGGTCTTCGGGCATATGGGTTTGGTGTAACCCTCAGTTCCGTATTTGAATGAATTGAGTTGTAATTGGGTAACTGTTAATTTATATTCAGTCGGCTCAAGTCCATGATGTTCTGAGTGCGACTGTTTAAGAGCTGTCACAGATCAAATTAATTGTTCGCTTCCGCCTGCTCATTTCTGATCTTTTCATACACAAATGAAAACTATGAAGAAATATGCGTTTTTCTTGAATAATATGCATACAGTCTCGGTAATTCAAAGTTGGAAGGACCAATGAAAAACTTCGGAATATCAAGAGCTCGATTTATCAAGAGGGTAGGAAAAAAAACTCCCAAAATACACGAAGAGAATTTTTTTGCTAACACATTTAAATTTGAAACTATGTAACAATACAATTGTACGTATGCATAAAATTATTTTAAAGTATTTTTAAAAGTACATATTATACAGAAGTTAAAAGTCCTGTATTAAAAGAATACATTCAAACACAATCCTACGCATCTCTTCTTCACAATAGTGGACCCTCCTTTCTGAACACATGTGCCGCAAGGCCACGTGTTAAACGAAAGATATGGACGGCTGACAACATGTGCGGTTGTTCTATTGTCCACTTGAAGAAGGAAAGCAATAACCGTGTATTTTCTCCTGGTGAACTGGAAAACACTAAGAAGGGGTAGCGGACAGATGGTCATTGAAGGGGCTACGTTACTGGGAAGACATGCAGAGACAATACAACACAAAACTTGTAAGCTCCAACCTGTTTGCTAAAGAACTGTACATGATAGTGAGTGTTCGAATTGTCGAGCCTTTTTTTCAGATAACTTCGAAATACTGCATGTGGTTGTCTGGCCAGCCACAGATTTTACTTCGAATTATTGAGTGTACCCAAATGTATTGTTTTAATTCGAAATATCAAGAGGTTTTCTAGGGACTGAGAATATACTTCGAATTAGCGAGAGGTTAATATTATCGAAGGTTTGAATTATCGAGAGTCAACTGTATTGTTACCTAAAACTCAATTTATGTTTCTTTGTAAGGAAAAATAAATAAATGGAACCGTTTTTTGTTGTATTTCTCAATTTCTGAAACTTTATTTTATTTTTTGATTGTATTCAGATTGGTTTATCTGGTTCTTTAAATAAGATTGCTTAGTTTAAAGTTTACTGTTTGCGCATTCTAAGATAAACACGATTCTGAAACTTTTTTAATCGTTCATGAGTATTAAAGTAAATATTTTAAAGCCACAAAGAATTGACCTTGAGTTCAATCATCTATAATTAAATTATTACGAGTCTATAAATAAATATTTTGAGATAATTTCTTCTTTCGTATAATTTGTTGTACGAAATCTCTCCAACCTTGAAAACTGACACAGAGAATTCTATTTTCCAAATAATTTATTTGAAATAATTCGAAGTAATTATTTGGAATATAGAATTCTTTTCAATTGTAGAAAAGCAAAATATGTAACAAAATGTTCAGATATTGACATTAAAAGATAATTTTTTAAAAAAAGGAGCATTTGAAGGATTTATTTTATTTTATTTTGTTCTGACGAAGTATTTATAATATTTATCGTCTGTAAAATAAATATTATTGTTCTATTGAAAAAAAAAAAAAAAACACAAGAGAAGATAAATTTTTTGTTACGAAAAAATAAATAAGCGATATAAAACAAATAAAAATATAAAATAAAAACTAATAAGAAAAAAAATGCTGCGTTATTTTTTTACGGAGAAAAAATATATTGTTTTAGTTAAAAGCATACAAATATTCATTAGGGAAGCTTCAGCTAAATATAACAATCCTAATTTAATTAAATAATGTTTTATAATATGCTCATAAATAAAACATACTTCCGGAAATCGAAAGGCTTTAATTAAAATGCTTCTACAAAACAATTACTTATTTCTTTGCGGTTAGCATTTTAATTTAATTATACAGTTCATTGAAGGTTATTTTTTCATGATCTTAAATCATGCAATAAAGTAATATTCATTCGAAAAATAAAGTTTTCCTTCTTTTGAATTTTATTAATGGAAAGTGTTTGTTTAATTTTTACTTTTTCTCTATTTTGTGTTTAGTAGCGATTTAGATAAATAATTTTTCAATCACTGTTAAGTTGTAACTATAAAAGTATCAATTTAAAGTAAGCAATTTTTATATAAAAGTGCGATTCTCAAAAATCTCATTAAAGAATGTAAAGACATTAATAAAAGATATTTAATTAAAAAGCGAACAATATATGACGCAAAAGAACAAAATTAACAACAAAAGACGCATAATTTATGGTTCCGTTTACATTGCTTACAGATATAAAAAATAAACCTTTTTTCCTGCATTACAATCTCATTTATTTTATCAGGAATTCTTCCATTATTTAATTTTTATGAAAGTTTAGTATTGCTGGGAAAGAGAGAGAGAGAGAATAAGAAGTTTTTCATAGTTTTTTGTGTAATATTCTATTTTTTCATGCAACTTGATTTATTTTGTGGAATGTAGAAATGAATTAATTCTTTTAAACATTAAAATCGAGGGAGAAACCCACGGTCAGTAGATAGAAACAATTTTGACATTCGAAACTGCACCCCCCCCCCCTTCCTTCCTCTATATCGATAGGAAGAAAAAAAAAAGGAATTTGATCTTTCAATATATACTTTAAAAATTAGTATTTATAAACCATAAAAACCTTCAACAGAAATTTTAAATTATATGATAAGTTTAGGCAAAAATTTGTATTTTCTTTCATTGAATACCAAAATAAAAAATTCTAACGTGTAGCAATTTACGCTAAATTAAATTTGGTGGTGCTTTTAGAAGAAGCAGTTACACATTTTGAAAGTTGAAATTATTATTTAAACTCTCCAAAATATGTAGTATGAAAACATTTATCACTTTCAGTATCCAACGTAAACATTTCTGTTAAAACGTAATCTTTTTTAATTTAAGTTATGGAAACAAAATGTTCTATTAAAAATTTCTTTAAAAAATCGAATACTCTTACGAAATCAATGAGAAAATTTTAGCAGAATTTTTAGTTATAATCTTTAACTTGAAACAATTATTGAAATGAAAGAAGATTTAAAAACAGAATAGAATAGAAAATTAGAAATGATTTAAAAGTAGTGTGCAAATTGATACATTTATAACTTAATTTCTAAATAGAATTAAAAAAAATAATTGGTAAAAAATATTTCGAATTTTTTCAAAAATGCAAAAGATTCATATTTTTACTTAATTAAACATAATTTATATAGGTAACAGGTTATAATAAAAAAAATTAATCTATTTAAAAAAAAATCGATAAAAATAAATCAAAAGCAAACGATTTATTTTTTTACCTAATTAAAAAACATTTAGTCAGATAATGAGTTATAATAAAAGAGAATGTGTGTGTATTTATTCATTTATTTTATTTTTTTTATTTCCATAAAAAAGGGAAATATTTTATTTTAATATTTCTAACAAAATAATTCTTACTTACAAAAACTATTCTCAGAAATATGACATATTACTAAAATGCAATTCTTTTTCTCTGAATTTGAGGAATGCAGGAAATATAAACCAAGGGGGAAAAAATCAATGCTGAATATAAAATCTTACGGGGAAAAAAGATTCTTTTTTTTTTACACAACTTTTGTAAACTGTTTGTCGTGTCTTTAAATCGTTGTATAAACAAGATCTATTTCTCCTGTCGGCTCTATTTTTACCCAAAGGCTTTATTTTGTATGTAGAAAGCTTAACATTTCAGCAAAAATTCCTGGAATTGCAAGTGACGTTCTTTTTCCGAACTGAATAAGGTTCATGCAATTTTAATCCTTTTCGCAGTTTTTTTTAAAAAGAGAGTTAACTTGGGAAAAAATACGTCAAAAAGCTATTTTTTTTCAAACATGTGTTGATATAGGCTTAGGAAAGAAAGTGTTAAATTTATTTGAACATGGTTTTTTTAACCTTTATTTTTTTTAAAACTTGACTGGCAATTAACACTTTTCTAAAAGAGCTTAAATAAAAATGTTAGTTTTTGTATTTATGATGAGTTAAAATTTTAACTTATTGTTAGCCTAACCATGAATGAACCACACTTGTAGAATAGCTATGCTTTCTCCCCTATTAATTTTCATTCTGATGTACGATTGGACGTTCCAGTTTTCTTCACAGAACCATTTTGAAAAAAGGTCACTCAACCCATTTTGTTTTCTTTTATACTAATTAATTTCATTGTATTTTTCAAGATGGAAATGTCTTAAAATATATAGAATAGCTGTGTGCATTACACTATATATGGATGCTGTAGAAATTATTTAGTTATATAATATTCTATTGTAAATCGTAGAATAACAAAGCTAATTATTTCTGTAGAAACTCGAAAACACATTCTTTGGTAGCGAAATGGAGAATACTAGGGCCCCCTGCAAAGTCAGGTTTTGGGCCTCCTAGATTCCTGCCCCCCCCTTACGATGTAGAGGTTGGGGGGGGGTGTACGTTACACCACTGACATTCTTCAGTATTTTATCAAAGAATGGAAAGCACACATCAATATAATAGGGTGGTCGGGGAGGAGGGTTGTCCAAAAAGTACGGAACATAGTGGAACGTTTTTATATCTGAATGAAGGAAACAAGAGGGGTTGTAAGTAAACTTTCGTTCACGCGATGTAGAAAATTAAGCTGTAAGTAATTAATATGGTCAGTAATAATAATAAATCTTTAATTATATAATATAACGAGTATATTTATATGCAGCATTTAGTAATTTTATATTTTATTAATTCATCTCCAAATTAAGGTATCCAAACACGTTGAAAATGACCAAATTCAGTCAAGACAGATATTTTTTAAAAATTTTATTGAATAAAGTTATCTTTTGACTTAACGAGAAACATACTTTATTTTGTTTCTACACTACCTAGAGGCTAAGTTACAATCCATTTTATAAAGTTAGAAAAACCGGAAGTGGGTTTTTGATCTACCAGAAGTGAGATTTAAATTGCTCAAAATCTATCATGGCGAGTCTGATAACTCAAAATATTACGAATGTATTTCTATAAAACTTTTTATACCTGATATTTACGTTATTTTCTACAGAATGTACTAAAATATTACTAACTGTATGAATACTTTTAGAGTTATAGCTTGTTATTTAAATAATGGTCTCATAAAAAATGTAAAATTTCTTATAATGTTTACTCAATAAGCTCTAAAATTTTCACATTTTAATAAAAAATTAAAATTTTAGTACATTTTCTAGATAAATGCATCTAAGTTTTTTTTAGTAATACTTTTACTAACATATGTTAATTACTTTTTTCTCTAGCTGCTTTGAAGTTTTTCAAAAATATTGCTAAATTTTCACTTATAATTGTGATTTTTGTAGAATTTAGGTAATTTATTTTAAATTTTGATAGTTAAATAGTAATATGTATTGGTATTGAGTCCTAAAAGAGCATTCATAATGTTTTAGAATGCTATTTTGTTAAAAAGTACTCCGAACGTGTTCGGATACCTTAAGTGATAGGCCATGGTAGCCTAGTAGTCATGGTCACGAAACCCATGGGGGGGGTCAGTGTTGTCCAGTAGAGGGCTCGAGTCCTGATAATACTGCAGCCCCTGCTATACAGAGGGCTGATATATGTTAATATGTTGTGGCTCAAAGTTCTTACGTTGGTGTGCAGCCACGGTACCCTAGTGGTCATGGTCACAGATTCGCGACCTGCGTGTCATGAGTTTCAGCTCAAGTGCCACTGAAGACCCACCATGTAAAGGGTCTGATACAGAACAGATTAAATCTGTCATGGCTGAAAGTCTTTATGTTTGGAAGGTGGTGTCCTCCTGGTCACTTGCCTGTGGTTCAAAATTACAAAACTTGTCACCAATAGCCATCATGTTACTTTACAGTGTGATGTTCATAAACGCTTATGTTTGTGTGGTGTGGAAGTTTGAAGAGTACGGTACCAGAGCTCAAGTGTCATCCTCATCAATTGACCTTTGTCCTCAAGTTGCTTAAGAGTGGCCGTTAATAAACATCCACTTGCCAAATTAAGTAATTAATTCCGACTCAGATTAATTAATGCAATACGGGTAGTCGAGTAGTCATGGCCATGATGGTCAGTAATATTTTTAACCAGTCGTAGGATAGAGCTCAATCTAGGCTTAGTGTTCTCACGTTGGCATTATGAGGATGTTTTGATTGAGGGGTGCCAGCTCGGGTGTCATCATCATCACAAATTTTCACCGTGGTGCAATATTACGAGGTCCAGTGCCGGTTTAGGCTCATTTTGGGCCCTGTGGGCAGAAGATCTACAAACCCCCCTTGGCACTGGCGAATCGAAATTTATACCCAGAAAATCTGGTTAAGTCCAGCTTATCTGGGCACCGGGCCCCTGAGCGCCCGCCGCAAGCGTCCAATGGTCCGGCACTGACGAGGTCTGTCACCAAAAGGGGTCTCGTGTTGCTTCAACAATGGGGCGTTAATAAAGATTTAATCAGTTAATTAATTCACATTATTTCAATGCAACCATTAATTAAATCATGTAATCACATTGATTTATTTTAATAAAGTTGGATGGATCTCTCTCAAGAGGTAGAATTCATTTAATATTTATAATAATTACAAAATGTATAAGTAAGAATTTTTTAAATTCTAATTATTAATACACGTTATTTGTGCTCTAGGAAACAATGACTGTACAGAAATATCAAGTGAACATGTGATTTTTTTTGACAAAAGAAAAAAAAAAATTATACTTTTACTATTTAGGAAAAAAAAAATTTCTGTGCAATTCTCGATTCTTAGTATTAATGTTTCCTTTCGAAAATTTGACAACTTTTATATGAGCATAAAAATAATTTTAGAAAACATTGGTCTTAATTTGTTAATTTTAAACTTTTCTATACGTATTGGGGAGAGGTCGCTTCCACCCCACAGGTCCGGGGTTCAAATCCCGGGGTGGGCAAAGTCGACTCAGGCTTTCAACTCTTGAATGAGTCGATAAATGAGTATCAAGCTTGCTTGGGAACTGAACACTGGGGTTTCGTGTCAGACTGACCACTTGACCGAAACATCTGCACATGCACCCCAGCGCCTAAGTTCACATAAACTGAGATAGGCACAGCAGGCCCTCATGGGCTGTTGCGCCACTGAGTTCAGTTCAGTATTGGGGGGGGGGAGGTATGGATTTTTACAACCCTTTCATAAGCTACATCAGAGATTAAGGATAATGCCAATGGTCTAATATATATTCTAGAATTCTTCTTTAGAAAAACATATTTCAAACTGGGTAAGTAATCACTCCCACCCCCTGGAAAAGGTACTATCTTTTGTTAATAACAGATTTATTGATTCTAATCCTATTACTCACATATTGTACGTGGATTAAAGTCATATTTCAAAGCAGAAGATCGACTTCCAAAAAATCGTTTGCTATTCCAAAACCTTCATTTCTACGTACCACACATTCCCGACCTTACCTTGATCTAAACTCGGGGATATACATTTCCAGTTTCATTCATTTTTCACACACACACCAAAAAAAATCACAACTGGGAGTCCCCTTTCTAGACTCAGAAAAAAAAAAGGAAAAATAAGCCCAAAAGAAAAAGAATCATCTGTTGCCACCGGCTGGCAATAAATAACTAAAAATGCGAGAGCCTTCTCATCCTTCACAATCTCTCTTCCTCCATTTTCTCGTGGGGGGCGGGGGGAAGTAAAAAAAAAAGAAAAGAAAGAAATCGGTTACGGAAGCTGCAAACTACGTACGAGAGGGGGAGGTAAAAAGGGGATGCTTCGTTGGGGGATTTGAAAGAGGGTGGAGAGAAAAGCAGGGAAAAAAGGGGGAACAATGACAGAAGAAAGTGCTTCAAACCAGAGTATTGGAGGGTTGAGGAGAAAGGGAGGGTTGGCGAACGATACGATGGATATTCATTGAGTGATTAGAGGAGTAATGAAGAACCCATTTGTCAAAACAATTAGTTATTCAGCTTTCGAATGTTTCCCTCCGGCTGTAGGGATTGTCGTTTGCTTTAAAAAAATATTAGACTCCAAATGTTTTTATTACTTGGAAATCCTTCTTCAGTTGCTGTCGAAAAAATTCTAATTAAGAAATGCAGTCTTTCAGCAAGTCAGTTAACGAAAAAAATATATGGGGAGTGTTTTTTGTACCTTTTTTTTGTTTTGTTAATAAATTAAGAGTATATAGAGTACAATTGAGGGGATGATGCTCTAAAAAATATCGCTTCGTTTTTTTTAAAGTAATTGTAAGAATAAAATAATTTTGTACAAAATAAAACTACTTGCAGTATTAATAAAAAAAGAGTAGTTTTTTGGAAAATTTAATTTATTTAAACATTACACTGGCGAGTGAGAGAGAATATTAACGTCGCACTGTTCAGCAACACGAGGGCTTTTGGCGAAGGACCTTGTAATTTAGAACCATGGTCAAGTGACGAGGACGACACCTGAGCTGGCAATCCCTTCTCCTAACTACCACTACACCAATGGGTAAAGATCATTGGCATAGCCACTCCTGAGAAGGCCCTATATCCAGATTTGAGAAGGGGCTTTTTAGAAAATAAATAGAAATGATCGCTTTAATAAAATTTATTTGAAAGAGTCAAAATGTGTGTCACACATGTTGGAGCCTCTATAATTGGGGGGGGGGGGCAGTGTCTTAAGCAGTAGCTCTCACAAAAATTTTTCAAGAGTCATGTTGAAAGTCCCCCAGCTCGTATCATACCTCATGACAACACGAATTGATTCTTCTGATTTTGTTAGTAAAAAACAGTAAAAAATAAACTATTGAATTTATAATTAGCATTAATTAATAAAATAAATGGTTAATTACAAGTACTTAATTTAATGTTATATATATATAATATATATATATAGGATTATATATATCATCAATCGAAAAAAATTTCAAGGACTTTGTAGAGTGTCATGAGTTCGAGCCCAGCACCACTGAAGACCCGCCGTTTAGGGAAGCGATGCACGTTAAATCCGTCGAGAGCTCAAACGTCCTCCTGTTGGGGGGGGGGTGAAGTTAGGAGAGTGGTGCCAGCTCAGGTGTAGCTGAACGTTGCAACGTTAATATTCCCTCACTCACGGTTTTTTCTTCTTTTTAAGCAACTTTCTGTATTACGTTTGTAGTTGTTTTGTAAAGACGAATGTAAAAAAAAAAAAGTAGTTTTGTCTACTTTTTACTTTTTCAAAATTTTAAAAATTACCTATATATTTTTTTATTTAAGGCTGTTTTTAGGAATAGTTTATTTAAGAGTTATTAATACTTATATATATATTGCTTAGTTTAAAAATAATTCTTTCAGTATTTTTTTATGATAATTTCTCCCTTTTGCACCCTAAAAGAAGAAACCGAATTAGTACATCTGTTTATTTTTAATCTTTTACTGAAATATATTTTTAAATTTTACTGGCGAATTGAAATTTAATTGAGGTTTCTAATCACGCCTATGTAAATCGGAAGTAGAATTAGAAAATGTTGCTATGAAAAAAATTTAGCATGTATTTTATATAAAATAATCGCATCTCTTGATTGTTTATCAAAGTTACACTTTGAAGCAATTAAGATCTATTGATGACTAACCTTGAAATTTGGAACCAAGGTCAAGTGACGAAGACGATATCTGAGGTGTAGCACCCACTTACCAAACTTCCACTCCACGTCCTGTGAGGACTTTAAGCCTTATCAGATTTGATGCGAATCAGTTCCCTAGACTGTTAACTTATTCTTAACGGTTTCTTCAAAAGCACAATATCCCCTTACAGGCTTTAGCTGCCCGAACCACGCACTCCTTCGAGCGTCCTCTGTTTGTATAACTCCTATCCAATTTTTAATTTTCAAGGTTTTTAAGTCTTTATCGATGTCCTCCACAACCATCTGGTTGGTGGTCTTTCTTGAGCTCAGGTTCCCTCGGTTTTTTTAAGTGTCGAGATCTTAAGGGAATTACCTTCCGAGCTTCTCCAAATATGGCCAAGCCATCTTAATCTATAACTATGGATACAGGGTCGCTTTTAACCTTCATGGCACCCTAGGCACTTTAAATTGTTACGCCCCCCCCTCCCACTATTTCCAAACCACCTCCCTCCCACTATTTCCAAACCATCCCCCTCCTTCATGGATTTTCCCTTAACTTTCTTATTAATTTCCCTTTGTTTTTGTTCTTTGGAGAGTCTTTCCGTTATCTACCCCACCCCCTCAATGCCGGCTTAAGCTCATTTCGGGCCCTGGACACGTAAGATCTACGGACCTCCTTGGCACTGGCGAATCGAAATTTATAACCTGATAATCTGGTTAAGTCCAGCTTATCCGGGATGCTCAAATAAAGCGTTCAATGGATAAACCGGCACTGCAACCCCCTATGGACCAGCCGTGTCCCAGACTGGTTACCAGCAACCGTAAGGAAAGGATAGTAGCATGGTTTGGCCACTCTCGTTCATTTCTTACCTTACGGCATCTTGAATCCTGTACCCACTCTTTTGTAAATTATTACCCGCTAGCCATTCTGCTGTACAGTTTATCACTGGAAGTGTCAAGTAAATTCTCATTACGACTTCTAAATTTGAGAGGTGTCGTCCTCGTCACTTGACCATGGTTCCAAATTACGAGGTCCGTCACCAAAAGGCTTCGAGTAGCGTTCGTTAATATTCACTCACTCACTCTAAATTTGGGAAGGTACTTTCCTATAGTTTTTCTTGATGTTGAAAGAGATTCGTCTTGTTATTACCTTCGCCTATACATATTGAAATGTTGATATTCTTACACAAACTATTCTTCATCGATGCCTTTGGGGTAGCTTAGTGCCAAGTATTTCGCTTATCTTCTTGCTCCTTTTCAAGAAGATTTCTAGAATCTTGCGTGGAGAGCTTCGTAGTGGTGGTACGCGCGCTGTAATTTTAATTTATTCTCTTTATTCGCCCTCCATTTTTTTAAAATTTTTTTTTGCACCGTATGTACGTGCCTAAGCCTAAGAGCGGCCCTGTACGGATGACGTGTTATTTGTGGTTGCCGATAAAGAGTTTAAAGTTATATATCTGGTTCTCCTTCCTGCACTGGGTCAAAGATAACTCTGAGAATTTTTTCTTTCAAACATGTCCAGTAAGCGCGTTATATCTTTATTTAAGGCCCGTGTGCTTCATTGCATAAAGCACAACAGGTAATATAAGTGTTTTGTAAGCTCTTAATTTAAATTTGTGGCTGTATAAATAATCTCTTAATGGTTTAGTCAGGAATAATTGAATTGGTATACATTTTTTCTCTTTTTAATCCTTGCATCTTTATATAGCATAGATGTTAAAGGTTATCGTTTGAGATGTATAGTACAAAATATCAAAAATGTTTTTTCACAATGTTTTTTTCTTTCCGGTTCTTAATATCACGTTTCACTCACCATAAAGCTACGATTAAGAAAAGCAAACTATAATGTGACAAAACAAAAATATTGCTTTTCATAAACTTTTGACCTCTTCGATTACAGATAGGTTCAGTTGCAGACAGAAAAAAAAAGCCAATCTTTTTTTCCTTTTACAGTTTGCGTGATGACCGATATGTGATACATCCTACGTGAGTATCTTAGAGTAGCGATTTGGAAGATAAAAAAAAAAAAAGGAAAACTTATATAAGAATTTTAAAAAGGAGAAAAGCAGAATAATTAAAAACAAAAAATCTCAGAATTTCCAAACTATTGAATGGGAAAGTCGGACGAAACTGCGTCTTTTGACCTTTTTGATTTAAATATATTTAGTAATTCAAACGGCTTTATGGGAATATTAAACAATTTTTATCAAAAAAAAAAAGAATAGAATAAATCTTTCTGTGTGAATAATAACATGTGACCTCACACACACACACACAACTTATGTTTTAAATTTAGCACAAAATAATTGTTTGAAGCAGAACAAATAAAATTTCATTTTAAAAACAGAATTTCATAATTTGTATTCATTAGCATTAACAATTAGAAAATTCAATTAAATTATGAAATGGTTGAATGTTTTAATGAGCAAGCAATTTCGTAATCTGAAACTTCTATTTGCTTCAATACACATTTATTATGTAAATGCAAGCAAATTTTTCTTTGATTATGGATCATATTTCTAATCGCTATTTCCGTGCATTGTTGAAATTAGAATTTTTTTGATAAAGTTATGTTCGAGTTTTAGTACATTCAAATTTCCTGGGAAATCCTATAAGATGCGTATCTTAGAGTTTAAATTTTTCTTTTAAATTAAATTATATATTTTCTGTAATAAAAAGGAGTGCAATTCGAATCAATCATAATACATAAATAACTATCTTAAGTAATACAGTTCAGTATTTCCCTCTAAAACCAAAAAGAATATTTTCTTGATTAGAATAAAGAAAAATCAAATTGACTGATCGAAGAAAGGGTTATCTTAGATTCTGAAATTATATGACAAATATTCACGCAAAAGTCACTTTTTGAAAATTAGGGAAATTCTGCATTTATTAATTATTTTATCGTTTCCTTTCATTTTTATAAGTAACGAAGGCCCTGTTTTTCTTCTTCTTTTCAATCTTTATAGTTTTCCATAAAAGACCATTTTTTATTGTCAAAGTGCTGTACAAAATACACATTTTGGACTGAAATATATTTTGTTTTATTAAAGGAGAATAAAATTCATAACTCACTTCGATTCTTCAACCGCTCCTCGAGATGACTGAGAAGATGCATAGTCTCCAACAAGGCGGACATCTTTGGTGATCATGCCACGCCATTTCTTAATCTGAAGATCACGCAATTTGCTCAGCAGTGTGCAGTAATGGACACTAGTGATTTGACTCTTCTCTGGACAATTTAAGATGACTTCACGACAATTCCAGAAAAACAGACAGCGTGAACTTCCCTGCAGACTTCTGCACCTTAGTCTTCTTGGAGGGAGGTGAGTCGCTGTGCTTTCAATCTTTACTCATCTGTTAGGAGCAGGAACGTCTTAAGGTATGGACCAACTGGGCTCGGGTCTTCTCATTCTCGACTAAGCCTTAATAACATCATAATTCGAATAATTTCAATGGTCAAATGTTATTTTCGGTTGTATTCTCCAAAAAACTGCGATATATCAACTGGTTACATGTGATGACCGTCATCCATGTATAGGCCTGGGCCTACCATCATTACTCATTCAGTCAAACGGCGGCAGTCAGTCGAGCCGGTTCGTGCGATTGTAAGTCATTTGCATTGATTTGTTTCGGGTTATTGTTTGTTCGAGTATTGGACAACGTATGCTATGTACTGTCTACTTTTAAGGGTCGTTAAAAATACTGATGCGTGTGTGCGGTGATATTAAAATAATTCTGGAACCCAGGAATTTATTTTCTGGATTTATTGGTAACAACAATAAATTTCAATAATAAACTTAATAATCTTTAACAATTTAAATCATCAAGTTAAAATATTGGACTGAAATATTCGAGAGAAAAAAAATCCTATAGTAAACAACGGCACATCTAGTAACGCCGAAGCTAAGATCAAGATTAAAACTGAATCCCTTACATATGTTTTTTGTCGAGATAGACCACGTGGTATCTTCACGAGTGACAGCTACGCTGCACCCACTCAGACCACCTAGTCCATATGGCGGATCCTACATTTTTGTAGGGGCTTAGGACCTGCTTTTGGGTAGGGGTCCAGGGCCTCAAGAAGTCTTACGAAGGCCCTGGTTAGGAGTCTAAATCTTATTGATAGGGCCAGACGTAACGTACACCCCCGCATTGTGGGGGGGGGGTCCAGGGACTCTAGGGGCCCAATGCTCGACTAACGTAAAGTGCTTATTTGGGCTTGAGGCCCAAAACCTGAGTTAGCAATTTAGGGGGGGGGGAGTATTTGCTCCCCGTTACGCCACTAGTGTCCCGCTACGCCTGGACACTAGTCCAGTAGGTAGGGCCAACTGCACTAGTGTCCAGGGCATTGGCCTCGGTATCGTTTTCGACTCGATCTCAAAGATCATGATCCAAATCATTTCAATTGTCATTGTTATTACCTGACATATTTTCAGAAAAACTGGGAATTTCGTATTGCGTGCCAAATGGCAACAGTGGCAAGACTGCATTATGATACCGTGTCCGTTGCCCTATGCTGCCATCATACACCATAGGCGGAAGTCGGTTCGTAGGATTGTGAGCCACGCTTATTTGTTTGTGACGAGTTACCGTTAGTATTGTATTTGACAACGTATAGCATATACTGTCTGCTTTAAAGGTTCGTAAGTGGGCCCTACTTTTGCATAGGGGCCTAAGCCTAAAGAAGTCTTAAGACGTAACTGGAAAGATCCAAGATTTGCACACAATTACAATGCAACCAAATAAAGAATCTTCACCTTCTCTGAAAGATTCAAAACCTCCTTTAACACGTCATGCCTTGTTTACTTCTGAAACGGAGTTTGTAATCGTGGAACATTGCGTGCTGACACTGGAGTGCTGACGTGAATAATTTTTTACACACTGACGTGATTAAGATCAGTCTCATTCATGATCATTTGGATGGTTGCTTTTCGTTCCAATAGGATAAAGTCATTCTCTTTATTCACTTCAACAGCATCAATCCGTGAATGATGGTCTTCTAATTCATGGATCATTTTTAAAGGACATGTAGCCAGTTAGAAAATTCTTTTACTCACCTCACAACAGTGTTATTTACGGGCTATCGTTTCTATACACAGCAGTCATTTGCAGTGACGTCTTAAGACTTCTTGAGGCCCTGAGCTCTTATACAAATGTAGGCCCCACACCTATGATCCATAAAAGTAGACAGTTCATAGCATATGTTTTCAAATATTCATACAAACCCGAAAGAATAAATGTGTATGACTTACAATTGCGCAAATCGGTTCGACTGACTACCGTCTTTTGAATGAATGAGTAATGATGGTGTATGGTGGTAGGCGTAGGCCAACAGGGCCAATATTCTGTACATGGCCAGTGGTTATCACATGTAGCTAATTGACATATCGTCCTAAATTCCTTGTTTTTCTGAGAAGACAACTGGAAATAAAATTTGATGAATTATGATCCAATATTACGATCCAATTTAACGAATTACGATCTTATTAAGGCTGAATCGAGAAGAACGATACGAGGCTCCCATTGTGATAGAGGCTTTGGGCTCGGGCCCTGTTGGCCCATGCCTTAAGCTTGCCTGGTCATTTGATCGTGAATTTGACGGTCACTGTAATTCACTGCCGGGCATTAACTTTCAAATGAAGAAGCCACATTGCGAATCTCAAATGTTTTAAGACGCGAGCCATCTGGGGCCGAGCCCAGAGTTTCGAGAGGGCCTTGTCTCGTTTTCGACTCAGCTTCAATAAGATCACGATACGAATAATTTTAATCTTTACATGTTATTCTCGGACATATTCTTAGGAAAACAGGGAATTTCGAGCTGCATGCCTCCTGGCAACAGTGTCAAGATTGCATGATGATGTTATGCCCATCGTCCAAGTCTAGGCCTAACAACATACACCATCGCTAAGGAGAATGGAGGCAATTCGTCAAGTTGGTTTGTGCGACTGTAACACACATTTGTTTCGGGTTAGCGTTTCTATATGCTGTCTATTTAAAGAATCGCAGAGGGGGGTCTACTTTTTGCATAAGGGCCTAGGACCTCAAGAAATCTTAAGACGTCACTGATATTAATTGATCCTTATGTACAAGTGGCGTAACGTACAACCCCGCATCGCGGAGAGTGCCAATGGGTTTTAGGGAGCCAAAGCTTGACTGACGCTAAGTACGTATTCCAGCTTTTCGTCCAAAGTCTGACTTTATTTAGGGGGCCTTAATATTCTCCGTTATGCCACTGTTATGTACACGTTATGTTAAATATAACAATCTATTAACACTGATTTGTTTGCTATTTCGGGAAACCGCAGTGTGGAGTAGATAGTTTTGCCAGTGACGTCTTAAGATATATTGAGGCTTTGAGACCCTATGCAAAAGGACTCGTCTGCGACCCTTTTATAAGCCTTACTTGTATGTAACGGAATCTTTGAAATCCATTTTTACCCACTTTAAAAGGTCAGATTAATTCGAAATTCTGCTCACTTGTCCAGGACCGTTGTCAATGCAGTAATTTAATAATTTTGTTCCATTGTCGTGATCAGGATTAACGATTTCCCGCATCTGGCGACTCATTTCAGATCCCATTTCCAGATTTGGCGACTAAAAGATTAAGTTACAATTTAGTTCGATTAACTATAAAAGGGTGTTTTTTTTAGTTTTTTTAAGCTATCATTTATGTAGATAGTATACGGCATACTTGTAGAAACAGTAACCCGGAACAAATAAATCCTGCAAGATTCAATATCGCAATCTTGGGCATAAATCGACCCAATCGACTACCGCCTTTCGCATAAATGGTGGTGTATGGTGGTAGGCCTAAGCCTAGACACGGACGACGGACATGACAAAATATTGCTGTCTTACCACTGATGCCAGTTGTGTATTGTTCGAAATTCCAAGTTTTTCGAAAAATATGTCAGTAAATATGTATAATATGTATTTGACGAGTAAAAATATTCGGATGAGGATCTTACTGAGGCCGAGTCGATAACAAGACGAGGTCTTGAGCCCAGGCCCATGCCTTAAAACGTCTCTGGTTTATGTAAAGAATTAATTTTATCCAGATATCTCGGTTATTTTTCAATAATAATCAAAACTTTGCGATACGGTTATGTAAATATATTAAACCATTTTAAAAGGTAACCAATAATCGGTTGCCTTCTACTTAGGTTTGGTAACAGATTTTGCATAAAATAAACTCCGTTTTAAGAAAATTGTCGTTTTTATCCTGCGCAATGGAAAACTTGAGATCAAAAACTTCCCTGTTATAAGCTTCCACACAATTTACCTCCATGATAAGATTAATTTAAACGAGTACAAACCACTAGAATCAATCGACGGAACGATTCCGTTCCGAAGAATGACTCAGTTAAGATCAAGAGTGACAAGTTACACATAAAATCTTAACATATTCTTCGAAATCAACAACCAGTCTTATCAGTTAATGAAGTCAAGTACACGCAGAAAGAAAACTTAAAAAAAAAAATAGTTCTAATTGATGGATATGAAAAGCAACGTCACCGCATCGAATTAAGTTGCTTAGCTATTCAAATCGCGTTTTCCTTATCCTGTGAAAACTACCTGCCGAATCGAATAACGTTTTTTATTTATTTATATTTTTTATGTAGCTGTTTCTCGGTAATTGTAAATAAGCCGTGTTTGAGAGTTTTTAGAATGGACTAAATTCATGTGACGTCACGATCACGTGAAAACTATGTCACGTGACCACGTACTGTTTGTTTACTACAGTAGCTACGATTATTTCGTTCTTTTAGTTTTACATTATAATTTTTAAAATGTCTTATTTTGCTCAAATGGTTGATCGATCATTTAAAGAAACGGTTATTGTAGGAAATAAAATCATTTTTTAAAATCTGACAAAAAATCTGAGTGTTTTGAACTCGTACTTGTTATTTGTCTTATCTCGTGCATAATTAGCTATGTGTTACTGTAACTAAGTTGTTTATTTGGATTTAATAGTTTAAATTTTCATTGCTAAAATTATTTCTGCTTGGTTATGTATATCCTGTTCTTATAGTTACATAATTAAAATTGATTTCAAGGCCAATTTTTGTTTTAAAAAATAGTTTATGTAACTTAGAAGCTTTTTCATTAATTTTTTCTGTTCAAGATAGTGTTGAAAGTTTTTGTAGATACTCTCAATTGGTATTTTTTATAAAAGTTAGTATGGATTCTGGTTTGAGATTTCTGGTTATATTTTTAAAAAATCTTGTGTTTTTTCCAAGTTTAGCGAGAAAAATAATTATTACAAATCAGCAAGGAAACAGATTTTCAAATCCATACTAACCTTTTTCGCAGTAACCTATGAAACATAAATCACTTAAAATGACTAAAAAATGTTAAACATTGGGCATATTATGAGTTTCAAAAGATTTAAATTCTTAATTTTTTTTTAAACAGTGAAATAATAGCTGGTCAAACTGACTTTTTGCTGTTATTGTCTCCAAAAAATATTTTTAAAAAAGGGTACTTTTTAGCTTTAAAACAAAGTGACTTAAGCCAATTTTAAAACACACACACACACCTCAATTACTGGAAATTATTTGTTATGTCTGGTTGTACATTTTTTCTTGTTTGAAAAATTCTTATTTTTGAATACTATGGCCAAAATATATTCAATTAATTTTATGACCTGAAAAGTTTATGGAATGTCCAACACAATAATCTTGTGATTCGCTGTTTTTATATATATATAAATATTATTCATCATTGAAATTGTACAGAAACATTTGTTTGGTTTGATAAATTTTGAATTTAATTGTGAATGGAAATTTTATGCGACTATTCATTTATATATATATTGTATTGTATTTTTTCCATCTAATTTGCAATTCATTGTGCTGTAAAAATGAAATTCATTTTCACCAATGGATAAATATTATTAATCAAAAACTTTCATATTAACTCACTTTAATATGAGATGAACAATGGCTTAAAGTAAACTTTTATACAAGTTTAAATTGTATTTTGGAACCATCTAATGTTTATACATAAATCATTATTTTCTATTATTTTTAAAAATTATATGTAATTCAATAAGAAAAATTTATTAAAAATTAAGGATAATTAAATTGAATTTCTGAAAATTATTTCACTTTTTCTGATGGTACATTCCCTTAATATTGTACAATATAAAAGAAGTAGATCAACATGTTATAGGCACTTCATATAAAAAAAAGTATTTATTAAAAATTTTAATGTAAATTTTTAATATAGTACATATTTGCATTAATAATAACTTGTGATATAAGTGTCGCATACCCATACACATGTTTTTTATTGCGTGATGTTATTTTTATAAAAGTTTTAATTTTTTTGTTTGATGCTTAATATAGCAACTGCTGAAGGTAACTTTTTAATATGCTGAAAGAGCTCTCAACACTTGCTACAGTAATTGCAACTTAAGAAAAAAGTATTAAAACAATTAATACATGTAGAAATAACTCATAATATTTATTTTGCATGTATTGCAATATATCTTGTGTGTTATTTAAATCTCTTACATTCAAAATCAAATTCTGTTGCTAACTGATTTCATCTACATTTTTGTTGTAAACTTAACAAATGTCTTAAAACTTTTTTCTAATTCATGTTTTTCGCAGGTTTTTAAATCAGAATTAATATTTGGTATATTTATATAAATCTATTCACGTAAAACTGTATCAATATTGCAGTGTTATAGAAGTAACATGTAAATTTCTCTACTGGTTTTTTTTATAATTTGCTAAGTTATGCACAATTCTATTTTTAGAGGTTTTTTAAAATTTTGTTTACAAATGATAAATTAACACAGGGTCATATTTACTTATTCTATTGAACTAAAAAAAATTCCATTTATAGCTGTTCATATTATTTCATGGTTTCCACAAAGTGGGAGATTATTAAATGCTAAGAATTGAATGACAAGTCTTTAAAATATCAATTTGAGTCCTTACATTTACTTACTTATAAAAACTTTGCCATGTCCAATTTTTATTTTATTAGAATCATTTTAGATATCTTTATATGTATAAAGTATTTACATGTAATTGTAAAAATAAAATTCATTTTCATCAAACTGATCAACAATGAAATAAAATATTAATTTGAATTTTAAGTGTAGGTAGGCAAACTTGACGTAAATGTAATATTTTTTATAGACAATTGTTATTTTTCATCTCTAAATGCTGAAAAAAATGAGAAATTCATGCATAACATTTTTGATAAATATAAATTCCCACCCGTGTGAAGAACGAGTATACCAGTTAATAGCATACTAGTACAAAGGGAAAAAAAATTAAGAACTTTCTATAGTATTGATAAAGCAAACCACAAAATTACAGCATCATTTCAAATATCTTATACTGGTAAGCCACACTAATATAAAATATGCAATTCATGAAGTTGTAAAAAAAATTTCATCAGAGGATTAAATATATATGAAATACTTCCCTATCAACTCTTAATATTTTATGTACAAAATTATTTTAAAAAGCTTAACACTGTAAAACAGATACATCTATAAAATAACAAATCATTAAGAAATATGCATAACTACGATGGGCGAGCAGAAAAAAAGGTTACAAGTCGAATAAAAAATATTTATTTACAATAGACAGAAAATACAAAAAGGGAATTAAGAGGCATATTCACCTATCACATTTCATCATAATCACCCAGTCTATTTAGGCATTTATCATAGAGAATGCAGAACTTACTTGTTTAATCTGTCTAGGTAGAAATCAGGTCCTTGTCCATTGAGCCAGTCTCAGTACAATATCGCAGCACATCAGAAAATGATATACTCCGTGCTACCATATCTCAATCCCAGCTCTGACGAGATTTAAAGCTGAGTTACCCGTTGATCAATCTAAGTAGTTTCTTCAATTCGTGCCGTGGTGATTTCTGTCCTTGCAACATGTTGTCTGCTCATTGCAGATGCGGACACATTTCATTCATATCACGACTCGCACTTCCAAACAATAACAATTTCCAAAGAATCTTGCCATTTCAATCTGCATCATCCTGAACCATCTGGGTACTTTCACTATCTACCCGCAAACCAGCTGTATACCAAGTAGCACGATCTGTCTCCACTTTTGCAGAAACCATCTTTGTTTTCCGTTGGAACATAAACCGTTGCAAATACCTGCTTACAAAATGTTGGAGTGCCTCCAGCAGGACAAGTGCATGTTGCACTTATAAGCTTAAGTTTAAAAAAAGTATTAAATATTAAAAAGAAATAAATTCTAAAATTAGATTGTAAATTTCTATGAGTTTTCGGTATTTACATATTAGTCTACTGGTTAATAAATGTTGAAAGATTTGTGCCAAAGTTAATTTTCAGCTTAATTTATATTCAATTATTTTATCTAAAGACCATAATTTAAATAAATAAATTATATGAATAAAAATTTTAAATAAGTGAAAATTAACAGTTTTTTTTATATAAAAACACATCATAAAGTGCTTGATTTAAAAATACTATGCCTTATAAGAAAAATTAGTAACAATTTGGGAGAATCTTAAATGTAAACACAACATTTCTTCATATTGAATTTAAGTTTTAAATGAAAAAATTTACATTTTTTTATCAAAATGGTTTGGCATTTCTTGTCTTTACTTTTAATGTGTTGGAATCAAATTAGGATTTACTCATAAATAGCAATAATTATGTAATGACTAAAGCATAATAATGAATATTCATTAAAATAGAAAACAATGCAATTGATATTCAATGCTACTCTAAAATATAAGAATCAAATTATAAACTTATCATTGATAATATAGCTATTCAAAAAATTTAAATTTGTCCATTCACATTTCTTTTACAGATGTTTAAAAAGCTGCTAAATTTGAATAGTTGCCATTACTTTTAATCTTTTAGAATCAATTTATAATTCAATGATAAATAACAATATTAATGTTATTAAAACCTATTTTGTTTTTTATAACAATGAGTTAAACTAAAGCATAAATGAGTAAATAGCAATGCATTCATAATAGTTTCAGAAAGTATCTAAATTAGAACACAAAATAATTTATAACTTACCTCAGAAGTTGTTCTGATCTGAACAAATGACTTGTACTTTACTCTCTTCATTTATGCTTTTACAACCCTTTTGATAAAAAAATTAATACTTAACTGAGCAATCAGGCTCGGTAAGCGACATGTTACTCACAAATTTGTCATCGAATATAAAAAAAAGAACAACAAAATTAATTGAGAACTAAAATAACTGAGAGCTATATCTAAGTGAATCGAGAACTATAAACAAATACACCAGCTAACACTAGTCGAAGCAGACGAATACCTAATTAGATAAATAAATTGCAAAAAAACAAAAATTATGTAAAAAAGTTGTTAAGATTATTTCTTAACAAATATATACATTAGAATAATGCAAGAAATAAAATGATATCACATATTTTAATTAGATAAAATTAAAGCTAAAGAATGTCAACAATTTGCTTATACGGTTCTACCACGGTAATGCAAAACACGTGCAATTGTTGCCCAATTTGTCACGTGATTCCCCGCTTGGCGTCTGCCTGGTGTGAATTTCGTCCATTGGATGTTTTTTGCTCGAAATTTTTGCTTTGATGTTTGTTATGGAACATAGCCAATCACAGCACGAAATCGTTTTCTCATTTATCATATATAAAATGAATGGAAATTATAAATGCGAATGTGTTTAAGTTTCACGCAACTAAAAGTTTTTTTGTACAGAGTTTCAAAGAGGTAATTGTGTTTATTACAATAAAAAAAAATCTGATGTGAAAGGAGTAAAACTTTTGTTTATAGAAGGAATTTTTTTTAAAAAAATTGTAGTTTTTGAGATTGATTTTTATTCCAAAAGCTAAATCTTATGATTAAAATTCAAAATATATCGTCTGTCGTTGCCATGCGATAAAATAAAATAAATAATACTTTTTTTTATAAACCATTTGAAAAAATTTCATAACACCTATTTCAATAAATAATTATTTTAATAACCAATTTAAGAACAATAACCATTGTATTTATTTGTCTAAAGTCATGTCTTTTTGTTTGTTTATAAAGTCGATGTAAAATACTATATAATTTGTATTTAACACTTTGTTTTATATTGAGCATTATAGAAAATAAGTTCATCTGTTCATTTTATTTAAATAAGAAAACTAATTTTAAAAAGTTATTTATAAATATTGATTTAAGAAGAAAATAAGGACCGTTAATCTTATTACGCATAGGAAAATAAGATCGAGTCACAAAAAATATAAACAAAATAAGATGAAAAAATCATTGAAGTAGCGGATTTAATGTATAAAATAGAAATAGTATTTCCTTTTTTCTTCATTTTGTATGGGGACAGAACCATTCTGATAAGAAGCACTCACGATTGAAAATTTCTATACAATCTGTTTTTAAATAGATATATACGAATAGTTATTTTTTTTAAAAAATAATTACTAAAAACTTTAATTTTTCATTTGTTTTTCTGTTATTTCCAGAAGCCTTTGCATAACAATATTACGACATTTTCTTTCTTCTCTTTCAATTTTCCTTTTAAATCGACCTTCAACCTTTAAAAAAATAAGTAACGTATACTCTTACTGAATTCTATAATCAGCTTCCAAAAACACAAAAAGCAATCGGGGGAATGCCTTCTAAAACCGATTGTACAAAACAATTAAAGAATTAATATTTATATTACTGATTGTTTGAGAGATACGCGCGTATTTGTTGGGGTTAAACTCCTTACGTTTCCAATGTATTGACTCCGCAAACCGTGGTATCTCAATTATAACACAAACTATTTATGCAGCTGCATGCTCAGGAAAATGCATTCTAAATATGTTCTAAATATATATTATTCATTATATAAATTGTTTCCATGATTTCGTGTCTAAATCGTATAAGTGACTCTAACGTTCTATTGGTTTATTGCTAAGGGGTATCATGATTAAACCAATGTTGTTTAAATGCATTTTGAAACGAATGAATCAGAAATGGTCTCGTCAAATTTTTACGCCTTCCAGTGAAGAATGCGCATCTAAAGGTAACAAATGGGTTTTCGCGCTCAGGAAATCATTTATCATCGTCGTTAATCTTAAGTTGAAGGGAAAATGCTTAATCACGCAGTCTTGTTTTCACCTCTTGAAGAAAGCTGACATTTTCCTTTTAGCTTGGGAATCCAGAATAAAATATCTACATTATTCGCTTTCTTTTCGGGAGGATTAATTTTCTTTGTAATATTTTCCTTGCGGGATTCAGATTTTATTGCAAAGAAATAACTGCATGGTCCGGCGTAGCACGGGCTTTTTTGGTGTATTACTTTTTGTCCACATAAATTTCGTCTTCCCATCTCGGTATCAGCACTTCCTGGTGTGGTGTGATATCTATATTAATTATTCAGAAAAATTACCTTTATAACACACTTTTACATATATACTTCACTTGTGTGTATGTAATGGAATCTTTGAACTCAATTTTTACCCACTTTAAAAGGTAGGATTAATTCGAAATTTTGTTCACTTGTCCAGGACCGATGACAATACAATAATTGCATAATTTTGATCCATTGTCCTGGTCGGAATCTTCAGGATTAATGATTTCCCAGTTTCAGATCCCATCTCCCATCTGGCGACTAATTCCAAATCCCATTTCCAGATTTGACGACTAAAAGATTAAGTTACAAAGTTCGATTAACTATAAAAAAAGGGGGGGGGGCGGTAGTTTTTTTGAAACTGTAATTTATTCGAAATGTCTTCCACTTCTTGTTTCCCTTTCGTTTAGCCCGGCGTTGCTCGGGTTTTTCACTGAGTGTATAACTTTATCCCTATGGAAATTTCCCTTTACTGAATATTATTATGGTTAGAATCTTCAATGGCAGAAATCAGGGACGTCTTAAGATTTTTTGAGGCCCTGGACCTTTACACATTTGTAGGCCCTGGGTCCTTACACAATGTTGGCCCTGGACCCTTACACAAATGCAGACCCCACCTATGATACTTAAAAGTAGACGGTACATAGCACACGTTGTCAAGAACTTTCTTACTATTGCACGAACTGGCTCGACCTACAGCCGCCTTTTGACTGAATAAGTAATTATGGCAAATGATGGTAAGCATAGGCCTATACATGGACGATGGTCATCACATGTAGCCAATTGACGTATTGTCTAATATTCCCAGTTTTTCGAAGAATAAAACCTGGAAGAACATTTGACCGCTGAAATTATTCGAATCATGATCTAACTGCCTAGTCGAAAACGAGACGAGGCTCCCATTTTGGTCGAGGCCTTGGGCCAGGGCCCAGTTGGCCCAAGCCTTAAGACATCCCTGGCAGAAATAGTGTAGTAAATTTGTGTGTGGGGGGAGGTAAGCAACCAACGATTCCAATTATTTGAATAATAACAAATTTATTAATAGACAAAAACGAACAGATGACTACACGGAGACAACTCGATGAATATACACAAAGAAATATTATATCACATTATTTACAATAGTAAAGAACTCACTCGTTATAAACAAGCCTTGCAACGTTCCAAAAACAGCTCTCTGGAGCAGTTCCACTAGCAAGAACTCAGACCAGGGGCGTAACGTACACCCTCGCAACCACCACATTGCGAGGAAGGCCCAGGGACTATAGGAGGCCCAAAGCTTGACTGATGCAAAGTACCTATTTGGGTTGGGGGCCCAAAACCTTAGTTTTCAGGGGGAGCCCTAATATTATACGTTACGCCACTGACTCAAGACATATGAAGTCTATCTCATCGCAGTCAACACATAAACAGATTCTAATCTCGACTGAACTTTCTTCTGAACTCCACCGAACTTCGTTTCAAAAGTCCTTGATATAGCCTCATCGTAATTTCTAAAAGGGTCGATCCTACAGCCTTCTCAATGATTCCTTGGCGATTTCGTAATATTCGCCAAATTTGTCGCCAATAGCGTTAAAGGCGCCAATCTGTTGATTCTGGTCACATCTTCTATGGTTGCCCCAATCTTATTCTTAACGTTTACGCTGGGAAGCTAACACCAGTAAAACTCAATTTTCCCAAAAGGAAAGTATTGCTGCAGGGAAAATAAGATATGTGGCGTGTTTCAATAGCATTAATGTGTGTCTCGACAATATAAAATAATAATACTTGTACATTTTGTTCAATTATAATTTTAAAAATATAAATGAAATTTAGTTTTATATATGTGTTATTATTTAATTAGATGATGATGTTATATATCGAATAGCTTGAAAATACTTTTACCCTTAAAGGTACTTAGAAATGAATTCTAAATAAACTTGGTTATAATTTATCATGTAAACATTTGGGACCAGAATAGAATAAATGCGTGAAATTAAAAAAATTGTTAATAATTTTCAGACTATTTTATGGAAAAAATAATAACATTCTCATTTTTTCTTGTTTTTTTTCCTAAAAAATTTGATTGATTAATATCTTGATTTCAACTGTACGAGCTATTATACTGTACGAGAGCACATTTGAGATTTTTTTTTAATGCTACAAATACTAAAAATATTGTTAGTTAGTTTTAATCTGATGTAGTTTTTAGAACAAAACAAAATTTGACAAATAAAGAAGTTATAAATATTTTAATTCATTGGAGTTGTAGTATTAATAGGAGAGAGAGAGAGAGTATAGGAGTATTAATTTTCTCACAAAAAATACCGCGATATGAATAGGAAAGATAAGGTGGTTAATTGAAGATACAGATAGGACTGAGGAAGATATGAGATTTGAATGGAAAGTGATAATATTATCTAGCAGATAGAGAGAATCGAAAAATTGCTAAAATGTAACTAAATAAGCAATCTAATGTAGACTAAAATGATAACGACGCTGAAGAAAACGAGAAAAGGAAATTTTGCTTTGTAGTTACTACCCGAGACTTTCCTAAGAAAATAAAATCGCTTCTGGGAGAGAAAAAAATAGTTTCTGATTAATAATTATTACTCTTTACCCATATTAAATAATACTTTATTAGGCTCTAATTTTATTTCATGCATAATGTTGGGAAAATATTTGTAAAATATACCTATTAATCCCGGGATCTAAAAAGCTACCATTATCTATACACTGCTGATCGTGAATCTTAACAAAGCCTTAAATAATTCCAACTTTCACTATGAACCAGACACTCACACACAAGAAAGGGATTAAGAACTAAATAACTATTTTCATCCCACTAATTAAATGCAAACTCTCAGCTTAACAAGGCTTAACAGATTTAATAAAATTAAATCTCGATTTGTCTCGTAAGCACAGAATAATCTTTTTATATAAGTCAGGAACAGCCAATGTAAGTTGCAAATTGTGTTAATTTAACTGTGACTGCAATTACGTATTAACGCTCACATTTGTAAGCAACACGAGCGCTGTTATTGGTGGACCTCGTATGTTTGAACCACTTGCAAAGTTAAAAAAATTGCAAATTAAACAATTATTGTCTTTTTTTTTCCTTCACGAAATGACTTTATTTCAAAAATTTTAAATTTGTAACTGAAATCAAGCAATAAATTAACAAGTAATATAAAAAAAAAATTTTAAGTCAATTTCTGTTTAGGTCAAAAAAAAAAAATTTAGTTACTTTTTATTAAATAGTTACAATGAAAAAAAAATATGTAAATACATATGACCGAATCAAAGCATGATGTGGCAATTAATTTTTATTAATTATCATTAAAGTATCGCATAGTCATCCAAAACAATCGTGTACATAAAATTTCAGTTCAACTGTTCAGCTTTGAAACGTGAATAAAAAAAATATTTTAGTTTTGACCCAAGTCGCTAAAAATGAAGCCAACATGCTTGTATCTGTAATTCTTTAAATAATTAATTTCAGTCAATAATTTTAATTAATTATAATTATATTATCGTATTGTTACCCAAAACAATAGTGTACAGAAAATTTCAGCTCAAATGAGCGCTTTAAAATGTGAGAAAAAAATCTTCAAGTTTTCACCCACGTCACCAAAATGGTTACTAAGTCGCCCAAAATGATGCCAACGGGTTGTATTTGGAATTGTTTGAATAATTAGTTTTAATCAATTAATTTTTATTAATTATAATTAAATTACTGTATTGTCATCCAAAACAAGCGTGTAAAAAAATTTCTGCTCAATTGAGTGCTTTAAAATGTATTTTTTTTAACGATTGAAAATTTGAACAAAATAAATATATTGAGAGAGAGAGAGTGAGCTAATAGTAGGAATTGAAAAAATAAAAGGAAAACCTTTTTTATTATATTTTAATGAAGTAAATGTTTAAACTGTTTGCTTTGTACATGAATGCAAGTTCGGCATTTCTTAAAAAATAACTAGCTAAATTTATTCCTACTACTGCTTCTGCGATTCTTTGGTGCAGTTCGGTTTCATTTTCGATTGGCGAAAAAGAAGTTAGAAGGCAAACGCCAATAATTGTTATGGATAGAAAAGTCGCAATTGTTGTACCATTTGGGAATCTTAGCTAAATGGATTATCCTTTGAAATAACTTGCTTAGTGAGGTGTGTAGCATTTTTCTTTTTATGATGAGCCAAAGTTAGTGACATTTTTTTTCAAACCTACTCAAATTACGTTAATTTTAACTAAACCAGCAAGCAATGTGTGAGTTTTGCCCGATTTGTGACTGGGATTACTAACACAACTAGGTAAGATCTCGTAATAAATCATCGTAAAATTGTGAAATTTGTGGTTACAGTATCTAATGATGAGATGGAGGATGTCAATTTCCCACATTTTCAAAAATATGCTTGTCAATTCTGAATTGAGTGATGTGTAATCCCCCCCGGGACTAATATGATCCCACTTTCACCCCTTGCCTATGTGGCCTCAGTGGGCAAGGTAACGGACTCGTGGCTGGCTTGTCGAGTTCGAGCCCAGCACCACTGAAGACCCGCCATGTAGGGGAGCGATGCACGTTAAATCTGTCGAGAGCTAAAACGTCCTCTCGTTGGTGTGGAGTGGTAGTTAGGAGAGGGGGTGCCAGCTCAGGTGTCGTCACTTGACCATGGTTCAAAATGACGAGATCCGTCGCCAAAAGCCCTCATGCAGCTGAACAGTGCGACGTTAATATTGACTCACTCACCCTCCCCTTGCCCGCTTGACGTTGAGTTTCCGGACACCCTGTATAGACAATTAATAACTGTTTATATTTAATTTTACAGTAGAACGTCGTTTATCCGAATCAATTTTGACCGGACACCGTTCGGATACGTGATTGTTCGGAAACTGAAAACCGAATGCGATCCATGCAGTATTTGGATACTGGACACTGTACAAGTATTGAAAATCATCACATGCGGGAAACGTGCTTGAAGAAAAAGCCAAATAGGTGCAAAATGTCGCAGTTTTATCTTGATTGTGGAAAATTTTCTCTTATTTTTCGCTGTACCATTGTACACCTTCGTTTTTTCACTGTAAGGTCTCTGATTCTTTTGAGCAGCAGTAGTTGAGTAGGACAGCACTCCGATTGTTGTTCGTACCACTCCATAGTTGTCTATAACGCAGAAACGCGTCAGTAATTGCTACTTTCGTTGTTGTTGTCCTCGTCTTCATCCGTTTCATCGTCGACAGTGTCAGATTCTTCTTGCACAGAAGTCACAATCTCGTCATTATTTAGCATTTGAAATCCTCAGTCTTCTGCATCGTATGCCATCCAGGTTTCTACATCAACAAAACTCAACAAAAGAGCACGTATACATCCCTCACTTGGAAACAAACTGACCTAATATTCCGTACAGATATTTACCAAATCACACAAATGAAATTCCCCAAATATCCCTGACTTTGGGGTTTCCAGTCACTTTTGGCCTCACACAAAACAACTGTTGAGCATTACACTGTTCGAAAACGTATCCGGACTTCGGTTCGGATATTTAACACTCTGTATAATAAATGTTCGGATAAACGACGTTCTACAGTATTTTAGTATGATTTATATCTGTCTATTTTAAATATATGCAGATTAACACAAACGGGGAAGGGACTAATTTAATGTAAAATGCTTTAAGTTTGTATTTAGAAAGTAAAAAGGAAGCGCCTTCACGCACTTATACACGACTCTTGGGCGATCCGGCCAAGTCCGAATCTTTCCCACTTGGGTTCAAGGTTCAATTCGATAAAAGCTTGCTGATGAGGCTCCCCCCAAGCGCATCAGGGGGAATTTCACTGCCTCTAGCGGATGGGCTGCTCTGAAGATTTCCCGATAGTACTCTCGCCGTCACATAGTGGCTTCGCTTGGCACAGCTCCGTCATATGCTACATGCATATAAAAGTAAAAACGAGTTTTTAAATCCATTGAATGCATACTTTGATCGTTTGAAATTTGAAGTACAAAAAAAATTTTTTAATTTTTTATTCATAATTAATTAAGAGAAAAAAAGGAAGCTTTCTCTTTGCTTAGATCGATCTGATAAGGTTCGAGTGAAGTTTGGTTTATGTTTATTCACTTTTCACCTTGTTTATATCGATTTATTTTCAATGATACTCGTGTTATCAGGGCACTTCCCATCAAACGATGACGCTCTGCTGTAGCTAAAACCGGAGTAATAAATAAATAATTGACGGATATGTTTATCTCTTCTTGGAGTGATTTATTTGAGGGTGTTGTGAAAACAAATCATCAAGTTCGATGAAATTTTTAATTCCTTGTCCTTTTTCCCCCTTCACGCGTGAGTAAGTATGTTGCAAAATCAAAACCATGAAAGATGGGTTTATCTATATTTTGAACCTTGTTCATTGATTTAAAAAAATACTAACTTTTTGACTTTTCACATCATTTTTTTTTAAATGAGACATTGCGGTCAGATGACGTTTTGTAAATAAAATGTATAACTTTTCCCATTTCATGTTTATTGTCTTGGACAGATGATATGCAATAAACAGTGTCTGCATGTATTGTCTAAAAAAAAATCCTAACTTTTTTGAAAGAGTCTTTTGAAAAGAGTTTAACCCTTTTGTGGGCTTGGGGAATTACTTCCCATCTACATGATCTTATAAAATACCCCTGTAGGAAGCGCAAAACCCATTATAATATATTGACCTTGCTATATTATAACGATGAGAAGACTAATTCCCGCTTCAGTTTTGGGCAACTACTGCACATTAATCCAGTGATTCTGACATCTGTAAATCGGACAAAAAAAGATGGTACTAAAGAAGTACCTTGTCCAAAGCTGTCACTGTATATAACGATATCATGGGAGGGGTTGATCACTTCGATCAAAGAAAGGAAAGATACCAAATACGAAGATCTGTAAAATGGTGCATCGTATCTGTTGTGGTGTCCATCAAAGACCCGTTTCCCGTCGGGAACAAGTGACGTCTCGATGGTCAAGCAGTTTCTTGTGAGAAAGTATGCCAGGGTGAACACCCTGGCCCTGATGTCCTAAGGGAAGTCAACCTCTGACCTTCCTTGATCTAGCCGACACGGTTCCCATGCCAAGCCGCAGTGTCAAAGTACACCGCACGAAGGGGGACTTTGGACCAATAGAAGAACGGTTTCACAGAATACGTCCAAACAGAAGTGACTACACATCACGTGTCACTTTCGTGGCGGGACGTATTCCACCTTTAAAGAGACTCTGGAATCCCGAAAGAGGAGCGACACCAACGCAGAGACATGATCTAGCTTCAACAGTATCTCCAATTCCAACCAGCATCGGCGCACCAGCATTTTTTCAGCTCTCGTTTAACACAGCCTTCATCAGGAGCAAATACCGGCGCACTCCACAACACTGCCTGTAACGGAACATTATAGCACCGGCATAGACACGCGGAATATCTCCCGTGGCATATCTTTTATTTTCTTATTGACCTTGCCATCTCAAATGGCTTCATACTGTTGCAAGTGGACAAAAGAAACAGAAGTTTGGACAACCTAACATTCCGTACAGCATTAGCTCGTCAGCTTATAGATGGATATTCTCCTCAAGAAAAAGGAAAGGACGTCCTGCTAGCTTCCAAGCAAAGAAGTGTGTAGCTCCAGATGATGTGCGCTTGGCCAATGTGGAAATCATATGCCAAAGATGGTTTTCAACTACAGACGATGTCGGAAATGTAACAGAAAGGAACAAGAAAAGAGGATCCGCTACATGGGTGCAGAATGTGATGTCCCCTTGTGCATTGCAACGTGCTTCTCATCTTCTCATGGCAAACAATCGCCATTAAGTTTAATTTTCTTTATGACGCTGAATGGTTCCTTGGGAAGTATTTTACCCACCCCTAAAATTTATATGTAAACATAAAATATAATTCCTTAAAATATATTGTTTAATTGTTAAAAAAAACATAAAAAACTGCGCGAAATTAAAAAAAAATGGCCCACGAAAGGGTTAAAATGGTTTACAAACAGCATTAGTTTTAAATTTTCATTATAAAATATAACTGTTACACACTATTTTCACATTGTATGACTACATATTGTTTTTAGATTATTAAAATTTTAAGACTTAGTATTAAGCTAGATTGTGTACAGGGTGGGGCAAATAAAAGTGGCTCAGACGAGTAGATACGATCGGGCGTGAATGTGACGCGCACACCAAGTGATCGAAACTAGTTCAGATCTTAGTGTGGGTCATATCAGTGAGAGTTGATTAGTGGTAATCCATTTGTGACAGCATTGACTGTGGAGGGAAACACCTATAGTTACTTCCAACAGGATGGTGCAGCTGTCCGTACATCCTACCGAACCATGGGTCACATTTACACAATCTCTCTCTCTTCACTCCTAATAGAATTGTTAGCGGAGGTTAGTATGATCTCGGCCCTAACCGGCCACCTAATTCACCTGATCTATCAGTGTGCGATTACTTTTTGTGGGGAACCTTCATGTATAAGGTGTATCGCAGCAACCCTCATAGTCTTCAAGAAATGCAGCAGGATGTTTCTGATGTGACTACAGCGATTCCAGCAGTCCAGCTTCGATCAGGCACGTCTTAAGGCATGGGCCAACTGGGCCCGGATCCATGGCTCCGTCTCGTTCTCGACTCAATAAAATCATAATTCGAATAATTTCTACGGTCAAATGTTATTTCCAGTTGTATTCTCCAAGAAACTGAGAATTTCGAACGATATGTCAACTGGCTACATGTAATAACCGTCGTCCATGATGGGTCAATCGGTCGTCCAGCCCGAGGTTTGAACCTCGGGCCTGTGGTGTGAGCTAATACTTTAAATAATCCAAAAAAAGAAAAATGAGAAATGTTAAAAATAACTGGAATATTCTCACAGGAAAATTCGCAGATGCGAACGATTTATTTTAAATCTTTAGCAAATTTGAGATAAATTTAGATTAAAGCGAAAACACCTTCTTTAAAATTTTCTTTTTCTCATTCTGGATTTGTGAGCATAAAATTAAATTTTTCAAAGCCAATAATGAACAAGCAATGTGAATTATTTATTGGCGTTGAGGGGTAAAAGAGGTAGAATATATACTTTTTATACATCGAAAATTACTTCTGGAAATCAAAATAAAATGAAATTGAAGTAGAAATACTACCTATTTACTATCCATATTTTATTCTACGATGTGTAACTTTATGGTCAAAAGGAAAATAAATTTTAAATAATAATAAATGATCAAAGAACAGGTCTCAAGGAAGTTATGCCAATAAACAGACAGCTGGATTTAAACTTCCTTGTGTTTAAGGTTTAGGTCAAGTTCACACATAAGACAATCATGAAGTTGGAAACTATAATACTACATCTAAAGAATGGAGGTTTAACAGAAAAATTATACTGATTTGCATATATGCAATTAGGAGATCATATCTCTATTTCATTATAAGAGAGATAGTTTTGAACAATAAAATAATATAAAATAGCCTGCAGTGCCATCTATAGACAAAGGAATAAATACATTGTACTGTTATTTTATAATTCAAACAACGGTTTCTTAAAGCTTTGAGTTTGAAGCTGGTTTAAAATATTTTGATCCTGTTTGGCTTGCGGCCCATCCGGTACAGTGGTTAGTGACACTGACTGTGGTGCCGTAGGGCATGGGTTCGAATCCCGGAATAACGTAGCCCCCCCCCCTCCTATGATCCTTAAAAGCAGACAGCACTTAGCACACGTTGTCATATACTCGAACGAACAACAACCAGAAACAAATGTGCATGACTTAGAATCGCATAAACCAGTTTGACCGACTGCCACCTTTTGACTGAATGAGTAATGATGGTGTATGGTGGTAGGCCTAGGACTGTAAGTGGACGACGGTCATCGCACGTAGCCAGTTGACATGACATCCGAAATTCCCAGTTTTTCGGAGAATACAACTGGGAATAACATTTGGCCGTTGAAATTATTCGAATTATGATCTTATTAAGGCTGAGTCGGAAACGAAACGAGGCCCTGGCCTGTTGGCCCATGCTTTAAGACGTTCCTGGCTTCATGCTTATTTCTATAAGCCCCCGTGTGATACTTTGTGGTGCACGAGGTTTATAAATGTTCACAATAACAAAAGTCCTGTTTGGTATGATCTTCAAATATTGCTACCAGCCGTCTACAAAATATTTGCCTACTGCAACCATTTCCAGTAATTAACTCTTTATTTGTGCATATTTTTGTATGTCGTCACCAAAAATGTTCCCTTGGCGAGATTTTCGTTAGACTAAACGAACATTATACCAAGGCGTCATAATTCAAAACAAATTTTAATATGAAAAATGTTCAAGCAGCATTAGAAATGTTCGAAATAATTTATTTACAAAACGGAAAAATTCTTCTTTCCTTTCATTAAACTTAATTTTTCAGAGCTGCCTTTTCTAACGTCAAATAATTGGATTCATTTTTGCAAGCAGAAAAATGATGTAAAATTATGATAAATTTTAGTGACTGTAAAATGTTTACTAGTTTAGAATAATTAGGCCTTAAAATTCAAATACTTATTCGATAAAAAGGCAATTAATGATTCCATTGCGGAATTCTTTTTTTAAATTTTAGCTGAAAATGTAAGACTAAAATACGACATTTATGAAAAAAATTTAAATGAAGCGAACAAAAATAAATAATATATTTAAAAAAGAATTTTTCCCAATACACATTAAGGAAATCATGATGTATAATATTAATAGTGTACTATTTTCCTATTAAAAAAAAATATTTTTTCTATTTTTCATTCTATTTTAGAATTTATCTTTGCAAATACAACTTTAGAAGTGAAAAATCCGTTTATAAAGCTTCTCCACATTATTCAAAGCGTACTCTACTTTAAATTCTACAAGCACTGACAATCTTTCTGAATCTGAGGTTTCAAAAGAAACTTGAGAAATATTAAGCTACATGGTTAGCTCAATGTAGTCAAAACTCTCACTACGAGAAATACAACATTTTTTTTTCCTTTTAAATTCCATCAGAGTGCCTAATCCGATTCGGTGTTCTTATTTTTATTTTACACTCACAAATTCTGTATGATAATGTATGGTGTTTAGGCCTAGGGATAAAAAGTTCCACGGACGTGACATATTGATGCAATCTCCAGTTTTTCGGAGAATATGTCGAGAATAACATTCGTAGATTAAAATTATTTGGATCATGATCTTGAGGCCGAGTTGAGAATGAGATGAGTCCCCCGCCTCCCAAGGCCGAAGTCTTAAACACAGACTCAGTTGGCCACGACTTAAAACGGTTCTGTATACATCTTCTAATTATACCTTTCACAGTGCATTATTTACGTCATTTATTGCATGTTAACTTTTTCTCCGTACTAAAATAACAAATCCGTACTCACAACAAATTAATGTACTATTTTTGAACTTTACTTATCCTTTCTATTGACGGAAACCGATCTATTCTATAAGCTGCTTTATATATTAAAGTGGTCTATATATAAAGAATAAGGTAAGTTTCTTACATCATTTTCTTAATTGCTTCAATTTTAGAATTTACGGATAAACTCCCAGGAATAAAATCGTTCCAAAGGAGGCTCTTCCTGTAGCCCCCATTAACGGAATCAGCAGTTTGCATGCTTTGTTGGGAATACGATCCCCCTCTTCCCGTAGATACTTTGGGAAAAGAACCATTAGAGAGAGAGCAATGGGAGAAGAGAAAAAGTGTACAACAGAGATCTTGCAGAGATTATGTTTCAGAACTTGAACACAGAAATAGTCTTTTTTTTGTTTTGTTCGTAGGTTGCTTTTTTGGTTGAATCCATGATTGGACTAGGGTAGTGTTTTCCCAATTTAATTTCAGCTTGGAAATCCCTTTTTGAACTCGATTGGAAAAAAATGGAATGAGTGCTCTGATAGAAATGCTACGCATGACATTTGGATGGAAGTTGAGGAAAAGTTATGTTTCTTTTTTAGGATGTAAATAAAATAAGATGAATATTGTCGTTTTTGTTGTTAAATTTTATTGTTTATTGATTTGTTTTGAAATAAATATGCTTATAAAATAAAAATACCTTAGTTTTAACAGATGTCGCAATAAAGCTATATTTTGGGGTCGTAGATGATATATTTTATTATTTTGAAAGTAGGTCGAATGTTGTTGTTGTGTCCTTCCCAAATGGAAGGAATGAAAGTTGCCAGAGCCTGAGACAGGTTGGACTTCTAAACGATAGATGGCGACATCACCTATCTCCACCTCCACAATTTAGGGATGGAACTGAAGGGGAGGGAAATATTCTCTAGCCCCCAGCACCCGTAGTATCTTCTGCGACCGCCCACGAGACTTTCGGACCCACTGATTTAACGAGCACGTATTCCGTGTGTACTTGGAGAATATTTGGTGGCATCGGGCATCGAACCCAGGCTTTCCAGTCTGGAATCCGATACTCTAACTGCTAGGATACCCACGGCCAGTAGGTCAAATAAAATGATTTATCAGCTACATCATTCTCCAAACTTCCACATGAGGGCTTTGAAGTAAAGTTATGTTTTATATGTTTATCAAAACTTAATTTTTTTATATCAAACATAATGAAACAAAACAAGGCGGGATCTCCACATCCATACAATTTATTCTCGATCTTTAAGTATTGTATACACGAAAAGATAAACTATAAATTGGTATTGATGATGTTGTATAATTATACATTTTTTTCAGTTACTGAGATATATATGTATATATACATCTAAAATCTAGGATTAAGCTTTCGGTTGAATTCAAAAACATTCTTATGACTCTTACGTCTTGATTTAATAGAACAGAACTTGAATGTTTATCTTGTACGCCCCAGTAACCCCCCTCTTTTTTGGGAATCAATTACCGAAAAGCTTGTTCTTGGCAGATCTCTACTCAACAATAGAAATATGCTTGCCAAATTTAAAGTATCTCGCTCTTAAAGCTTAAAATTGAAAACTTCTTTCTACAATACTCCCACAACCTCTCCTAGGAGTCGAATTTCGCAAAACCCGTTCTTATAGTGGATTTATTTCTAACAAAGGAAATCTGCTTGTCAGATTTCAAAATTGTTTTGTTTAATAGTTCAAATACGGGGATTTTTGTTTATAACACCGCAACAATCCTTCTTGGGAACCGATTTTCGTAAAGCCCATTTTTAACTGTTCAACAAAAGAAACATGCTTGCCAAATTTCACGTTTTGTATGCCTAATAGTTTCAAAGATCTCGTAATGAGTCTTTTATCTATATACAGACACATATTATTGAAGTGAAAACTTCTTTAGCGGCGTTGGGCACTTTTTGGTAGGGGAAAATTTTATGGGTTCGCTTCACCGACATGCTCTGACTGGCGCACGCGCAGTGTGCTGTTCGCCTTGGACACTTTTTGGATGGGGGAAATCTCGTGCGTTCACGTCACCGACTTATAACAGTATATCTGTAGCTATACAGCTGACGTATAGTGCTGTGTATCTTATAAGTGAAATTGAATGGATTTAGTGAAAACTTCAATTTTATATACTGTGCATTGCTCGTTGCGACTCCGAGATTGTGCAATACATATTAATGGTTGCCGTTTATATTTCGCCTGGAAAATCTATGAGACAGATACAACAATTTTTATTCGAAAATTGGATGATTTATACAAAAGAAAGTTCTGAAATACTCGAAAAAAGATTTGGCGAAAAATATATATGATAATGTTCCGATGATTTTAAGTGGAGACTTCAATCTTAACTTTCCAGATAATAAAAATCTACCACTAATTGAATTTCTAAATGAAACAATTTAAATATGTCCAATGATCGAAAACTCAGTACTACAAAATATAAAACGACGATCGATGCGGTTTTTACGCGATCCTTAGATAAATTTGAATCAAACATTTTCCTTTTTTACTTTAGTTACCATAAGCCTATTGTATCTTTTTTAGAACAAAGTGAAATAATTGAAAATACAAAAAGTCTAAATATTGTTGAAATTAATGATGACAACGATGCAAACAATTAAAATAATGTTAAAAATCAAGTACATTGAAATTTAAGTAAATAAAAATACTCTCCATAAATAATATGATTGTATATTAATTGTTATTTCAATTGAATTGTATAAGTATTTTGTCATGATTTTGTACAGCCTGTAATATATTTGAATAATAAAAAACCATATAAACATGCATTTAGTTGTTGCTCGGAGTGTCAATAGATGTGAAAACCAGATTGATGTTGATAATTTTAATTCAAACATTATGAAATTTCAAATTTTAATACTAAAAGTTCTAAGTTTTCACTTCTATCGGCAGTCTCTATAACTGCCAACTATTTTTTTTTTTTTTTGTATTTGTTTCTTATAATTAACATGTGTGTCATCATACAACGTTTGAATGAGTTATGAGGGTGAAAAGCAAAAGCTTTATGTAAATAAAAAAATATTTGTAAGTTTGTGTGTTCGTACTTAAAATATTAAAAGAAACATCTCCTTTATTTCGTTAAATAATATTGATCTTTATTGCGACAACTTATTTATTTTGCTTCAAAAGGCAATGTATATTAATAAGCTAATAGTAGGAAAATGATTACTTTTTCTATTTCCGAGTATTACAACAATTAATAATAACAATGATAAAGATATCTGGGATATATAACATCACAGAACGAAAAAAAAGTGTCAACAATAAAAAAAAAGTTATAAGAAATAAATTGAACCATAAAAAAAAACATCGCTACTGAAGGGGAAAAAAAGATTTAATACTGCGTTCTAGCAATGCCCTACGGTCCCCAGCAATCTGTTTTTGTAGAGATGATAAAATTAGAAGAAAAAAAAAGGGGGGGGGGGGGACTGGATTGTGGTTATTTTTTTTTTCATACTTCAGAGTTATTTCGCCTCTGGGTATACTTGCTATAATTGATCTTTTTCGGTTTTTGGAACGTTCTTAATATGAATGATAATTATTACTCAAAAAAAATATGTCGATATAAAAACTGACATTTAGTTTTATAACCACGTAATTACAGCTTCAACTAAAGCTTATATAACATCTTTTGGGAGAATTTTTGTTACATAAATGAAAAGATACAAAAAGATGTTGTATATGTTACAAAGGAAAATTCGGTAATTCTTTTATATATAATTAGCAATTAAGTTGTTATTTATATATCGATAAATATTCGAGATTTGTAGCTAAACTACGTTTACATGCGGATAAACATATGTGCAAATATATCACTATTGATAAAGTTTTACCATTCATTATCACTACTAATTAAGTTATCTGAAGATAATTAAAAAATTTATGGTTCTTTCCCTAGATTGTATTGTTTTCTCGATATTTTTGCTTAATTTAATCAAATTAATTGGATAGAGATGGGTTTTTTTCACGTTTGAAATGAATTTTTTTTAAAGAAATAAGTAGTTATTTGTGTTTATTTACTAGCCCAGAATATATTTTTCCTATTATAAGATATTTTCACAATGTTATTAACCGAGACTAATAAAATTTTAAAAAAATTAATATTTTTTTTTCATTAGAAATTTTTTTGAAAAAAATTATTTATTTCGATAGATGGGAAGATATTAACAAAGGGAAAAGTTATTTGGAAAATATAATTTTTGACTAAAAACGCGTTTAATTAAAAATAAATATTCTTTTTAAAAATAATATTTAAATTTTTAAAAAAATTAGTAGTTTAAAAGTGCCTAATACTTCAAGTTTTTCTAAGAAAATGTCACTAATCATTTCATTTGAATCATTAAAATTTAAATGATTTTTGGAATAAAAATCAAAAAATTAAATCAAGGAAATTAATATGGCAATTATTCAACTGTTTACTTGGTTTTTTTTTTCTATACAATTTTTAAAGCAATGTTGAGTATTAACATTTAGTTTAGACAGAATATTTTCTTACGTTTTTGCGAAGAAAGCGTTATTATTGCTAATTTATTGATGTTTTTGTGACCTTTTTATTTACTCATTTTTAATGCTACTGTTTTTCAAAAAAATAATTATGATTTTATTCATTCTATTGTAGCTGAAAGAAACATTTAAACCCAAACTATATAAATAAGCAATATAATTAAGAAACTGACAGAAATAATAAGTTATTCCATTTAGAATTGGACATAAATATATTTTTATTGAACTGAAGAAGAAATAAAAATATCGTTTGCGCTTTTTATACCAAGATTTTCAAGAAAATAATTGCAATTACTTTTTCCCCTAGCATATAAATAAAATTGAATAAAAGTATTAAAAAAGAAATTTCGATTAAAATTATGTAAGTTGAGAATTTGATTTATTAGATTATATGTGAGGAAAGTCGTCCACACACACACTCGTTTAAAAACGAATTAAAGTGAACGGACTGTTCACGAACCCGCGAGCTCTTGTTCCATCAATGTAAACATGAGTTTCGTAACTGATTGCATTATATAAGCATTGTACGCGCGCGCATAGCTGTGTGTTTTGAGAGTGGATTGATAAAAATATGTCGCTTTTATAAATTAAATATAAAAATTTTGAAATTCAAGTGACTATTTGCTGCTGGATTCTGTCATCTTTTGAGTAATTCACCGAATTAAAGAAGAAAGGGCCTGATGTATCGAAACACTTCTGAAGCGATCTTAGATGTAATATTATAGCTAAAGTAAATGTATATCCTTAAAACATAAATTAGCTATAATATTTTCGAACTTCTAAAATAAGTTCTCATTAAAAAATTGTGCATCACAACTGAGTGACATTTCTTTCATGAAAAGTGACACAATGTAAGTTGTATAATTTTTTAAGTAAAAAGTAAAATTGAAACATATATATGTATATATAATTAAAATTAAAAAGTCATAAACACTTTTTAAAAAATCTCGATAGTTTTTTTTTTAAAAAACACATATAATTACTGAATTTGTATTTTAACTGAAAAATTAGTAGTAAATGAAGGAGTGGAAAAAATATTATAGATATATATGTGTGTGTAGATAGAGTAATCGAATTATTGTAAAAGCTATTATAGTTCTATAATTAAGATTAAGACAAGAATTTAATTTCACATTATATCATTGATATACTTATTTCTCACACGAATACTGAGTTCTGAGTTGCTATGAAATTCTAGCATTTGCATACGAAAAGATAATACTAATTATTCTTAACTCAGTTGCGCAACAGCCCATGAGGGCCAAGGCCTACTGTGCCCATACCAATATACATGACTTCGGGCCCTGAGGTGCATGTACAGAAGTTTCGGTCAATTGGTCAGTTTAATGCGAAAGTGTTAAATTCCCAAGCAAGTTTGGTGCTCATTTATTGACCCACTGAAGGGATGAAAGGCTAAGTTCACCTTGCCCAGCTCGAGGTTCGAATCTCTGACTTGTGGTTTAAATTTATATGCTTTCATTTTCATTTATGTTCTAGCAGGGGTGTACAACGATACGGAGCCCCCAAGCTACAGGGGCCCCAAAATGTGTAACTACAGCTCCACCTAACAGTGCCCCCATATCTAAAAAAGGGCCCAGAAGGAATTTTGATACAGGGCCCCGTCAGAGCTAGCTGCGCCAGTGTGTTCTTGCCAAAAGTCACCTATGAATTCATCACGAAAATCCCCATAACAAAGGCAAAAGGAATTCTTAGAAACAACTCGACAATCGACTAAATCCATTAAAAAAAGGAAAAATGATTTCCACCACAATACCATTTATTACAGATACACTATTATTGTTAAAGACCAAGGTAGAGAGCAAACAAAACCAAAACGTACCTGCTAGGAAACAAATTAGAAACAATAATAATAATAATAATAATAAAACCGAGTACTTTTTTTCGTCCCCCGGAAAACAGAAGAAAATCCCCACCATTCCAAAACCTCGTAATCCTTATTACAGCTGAGCATTTCATGTATTCAGGTACCTACAAGCACTAAAAAAAACTGTTATTACTCACAGTTTTTTTGCTCCATTCACTATTCGAAAGAGAGAAAAAATGCTGTACTCCATCCGAACGACAGCTGATCATTTTAAGAAAAGATGAGAGGTAGGGGGAAGAGAGGGGTCTCTCACCCCCTAGTTTTTCTTCACGGTCATGCCTCAGGTGAATGGGGGCAAGGGGGGAAAGAAAATTTTTCGAACGGCGCCTTTGTTCGGAAGCTCGCTCCCCTTGGAGGTCATGTGAAGGTCGATGATATGTTACGCGAAATCATATCACGTAAGCGCTGTGTGATTTAAGAATGAAGATCTCTTTTAATCATGTAATTAGACGAAAGGAAAGTGACTGGTTGGATATTGTTTGAAAAAATTAATAAACCACGCTCTAGTAAGTAGCTATGTGCAGTAATAAGGTGACGGGGCATGATTAGGGGGTACTTAATGATGAAATAGTAGTAGTGCCAACTGATTTTTTTTATTAGAGAAGGTATATTAAGATGTTCAACTATCAATTTGCTCTTTTTAGTGGTATTGAGTAACTAGAAAAAATAAATTAATATTTTCTGTTTTATTTCGACAACAGTGTTTGATTGTATCTTTAATTATGAACTGAGTTGGCAATTCTTTTAAATATTTTCCTTATTTATAATTTATTTATTCTTTATTTTTAAGATTCAAATTTTTTTTTTTTTTTTGTTTTTTTTTGTTGCTCAAAGTAAAATCACATGTTATATTGATTGCTAATAATGGGTTGGACTCTCAATTCTACCGAAGACAGTTGTTTACAGTGGCGTACACAGATCTCTTATGGACACAGGATGACATCAGGGACGTCTTACAGTGGCGTAACGTACACCCCTGTAACCCCCCGCATTTCAAGGGGCTCAGGACTCTAGGGGCCCCAAAATCTGACTGACGCCATGTTCGTACCCTTTGTAAGCTCTAGCTCGGGGCGAAAACCTGGCTTTGCAGGGGGGTCCTATTATTCTCCGTTACGCCACTGACGTTTTAAGACTTAATAAGGTCCTGGGCCCCTACACAAATGTACGCCCCACCTATGGCCCTTAAAAGTAGACAGTACATAGCATACGTTGGCAAATACTCGTATAAACAATAACCCGAAACACATTAATGTGCATGACTTACAATCGCACAAATCGCGGCTGCCGCCTTTTGACTAAATGAGTAATGATGGTGTATGGTGGTAAGGCTTATACATGGACTGTGGTCATCACATGTAGCCAGTTGACATATTATCCAATATTCCCAGCTTTTCGGAGAATACAACCGGAAAAATATTTGACCATTGAAATTATTCTAATCATGATCTTGTGACGAATCTATACGCGTCCTTCCATTAATCTTTGGGCTATGAATAATAACAACCCTTTCTGAAGAAGAAACCGGGATATGTGCAGATTAGATCTATTATACATAGTATAGATTTGCTTGCTAGAGAGATAGATAGATAGATATAGGAGAATTGATGATTAATTGAAGTTGCCTGGAGATTGAAATATTAAGGAGAAGAAGATAGGAAGAATATCTACTAATCAGGTATTAGATATATTGATAGCGCGTTTCGAGCTTTAAATTGTTAAAAAAATTTTAGTGACAATTAGTCACATAGGTACAGTGTAAATCATACATTAAAGCAGAAGATTGATTCATAAAAGGGGGATCAATTGATTACAAGTATTCTCCGAACTCGCGACTCTCGTGGCAAAACTCCTGTTCTTTTCTGGGAAACATCTCAATCTATTTGGTTAGTTGAATTTTGTCTACGATAATCAGTGTGCTGAATAAATAATTAAAAAGTATCATGTCGAGTCGTCCTTCACTTTCTCTGACACCTTTAGCTGGGTCCGAGAGTAAACAGAGGGGGTTACAATCTTATTAAGGCTGAGTCGAAGTGAGATGAGGCCCCCATTGTGGCCGAGGCCCTGGGATCGGGCACAGTTGGCACATACCTTAAAACGTCCCTGGGTTACATTCTAAGAAACACGTAGACGAGGAGGACATCTAAGATAAAAAATAAAAAATTTGTTGGTCTATATGTCTCTCCCCGCGCTCGTTGTGTTCGTCACTGATTGAATAGCATACGAAGAAACTTAACCATATCTCGAAGTTTTGGTAAAGAAATAAGGTAAATGATGTATCGGCAGAAATGTATTTTTCAATTCATCCTTACTCAGTATCCACCAACAGTGGTTTGTGTTGTTTAGTATACAGCATTAATTAAACTGTTATGTGTGTGTTTTTTAAAGAAACCTTTAAATGCCGTTGTTAAACTAATTCACATACAGAGATAGATATTGTTGGATTCGCGTACTCATAATTTTCATACCTCCACCACCACTTTCCTATTCAAATAAATGTGTATTAAAAAACTTAATTCTGTAATATTTTCTAAGACTTAAAAGTTCTTATTTAATCTTTAACGTGTATGATAGGATCTATTCCAAAAATCGATTTTTAGAATATAAATTATTATTTCTTCAACCATCTCTTTACACTGCAAACTAGACTTGTTACTTGGAGATTTTCATGCAAGAGAAATGTATCGAGGCTTCAATTCATCACGTTAACCTGGTATGGAAGCACTAGCGTATCTAGTCCTGAGTGGGCCATGTATCAAAATTCCTTGGGCCCTATTTGGAAAAATGAATGCTGTTAATGGGCCTATTGATTAGGGATGTCTTAAGACTTCTTGAGACCCTGGGCCCTTATGCAAAAGTAGGCCCTGGGCTCCTACACAAATGTAGCCCCACCTGTGACCCATAAAAGTAGACAGTACATAGCATACGTAGTCAAAGACTCGTACAAACAATATAAAACATACAAATGTGTATGACTTACATTGCACAGACCGATTGAACCGACTGCCGTCTGTTGACTGAATGTGTAATGGTGGTAGAAAACCTAGACCAGAGGTTCCCAAACTTTTTTGTCTCATAGACCCCTTGCCATGTTTTTCGGTTTGGGGTAGACCCCTGCTTAATTAATATTGAATTTTTGCAAATTTATAAACTTAAATGTCTTTTTCACAGCTGGTACTACTACTCCTACTCTAAAAGAATTAAATTTTTTTCTAACTGTAATGAAGTATAGTGTTTAAAATTTTAAAAGCACTTGTTAATTAATTACAATAAACGTTAATTAAGAAATAAAACTGTTAAATAAACTAACTAAGCAACAAATTATTTTAATGGGAGGGATGAACTCTAGCACACTACAATATCAAGTTTTCATCATTCAGTATCAATCTTGTCTGGTTTAACCTTAAATCTTCTCTGTTAGTATATATAGTGTCCAGTTTTTTTTTCTTTCTTTTTTTTTTTGTTTTGGAGTTTGGCAAACGGGCGCTGAAACTCCTTCACACCAGCAATGGAAAACTTCCTCACGATATTCCATAAGTCGGGACAAATAACAGGTTTGATTTTTTAAAGCCAAAATTGCTTGTATCCGTTTCTAAACTTTAAGATTTTCATTAGTGCTTATTACGATCAGTTCCTATTGTAATGTATTTTTTTTTCAATATGATTCATTTCCTACTGTGTTATTGCCATAGTCAAAGCATTTTCAAACCTGGTTTCAAAATCTGAATAAAAGTGCATTTAAATACGGTGAACGTAGGTTAAAACGTTCTGACATTGTCTGTGACAAATTTAGAAAATTCGGGACCTCCAGTGTTATACTTCTTTAGCTTAACTCAGGAAAGAAAAGCTGAAATGGTTCTTGATTTAATAAAATTTATGCTGTCACCATCTAAATGCGAATTAACCTCATTATAAATTTAGTAAATAAATCTGTAAATAGAGGTAAAATTTCGTTTCCACTTGATTGTAAATTTTCTTTTAAAATTAAAGTCAAATATAGTTTAATGAGAGCCACTATCATAGACCCCACTTGTACCCCATGGACCTCCAAATTAATTTTTGGCTAACGTAGACCCCTTGGAGGTAGTCATAGACCCCTGGGGTCTATATAGACCATTTTGGGAATCACTGACCTAGACCAATACATGGACCACGATCATCGCATGTAGCCAGTTGGCATACCGTCGAAAATGCCAGTTTTTAGAAAAATACAACCGTGAAAATAACATTTGACTGTTGAAATATTCCAATCATGATCTTATTAAGGCATGATCTTATCAATCTAGGCCCTGAGCCCGGGCCTAGTTGACCCATGCTTAAGACGCCCCTGCTATTGATAGCATTTTACGAATTTTTACTTACACATGTTGTGACTCCTGTAGCTTGGGGTCCCTTATTATTGATACGGCGGCAGCTACGTCCTTTAATGAAAGTTTGAAGATACCAGTTCAGATGTTGATAGGTACCCACTCTGAATAGAGGGCGCTGCTTGTGAAAACTTTGTTTTGATCAGAGATCTTCTGTACGTAAACGAGTGCGGACGCATTCTAATTGTTATTAAACTTAAAATAACCTTTACAGATTTGTCGTAGATGAATTGATTGAAGCAAAGCACAAACATTGAAACACCACATTGATATCTGATCTGAACCTCTGATGACCCATCAGATGTCGTCCTTGTTATTTGACCGTAATTCAAAACCAGGACATCCATCACCTATAGATCTGGAATATATATCTTGCAGCTCAGTCCTAAACTTGCTTAGGACTGAGGTTATTTGCTTAGTTTAAAGTGACTTTTGTCTCGGTTGTCTTCCTATTTATCTGTATTTCTACTTATTTTGAGTCATATAATTTTGTGGTGACTCTGTTTTATATATACTTCACACTCACACATGTATAATATGTTACATCAGTTATATGCTCATCAATAAGGAAAGTCAGATTAAAAATATCTGTTTTGACTTATACTTTACCAGTAAAATAATT